>JAJOON010005929.1:0-11122 GCA_029582645.1 Solanum megistacrolobum
TAGAGATGGATGGAGCCGGAACGGCATGAGAATCCTTATCTAAGAAAGTCAAATGAGCTATCCTTATGAACCTAGAATTGGCTATGACTAAGAAATGGGGCCTTTCTTGGGAAGAGGTACTATGAGTTGGTTGAACTAGAAAAGGAACCCTCTCTAGTACATATGTGATTGAATACTCTATGGAAACTAAGGCTAAGCACCGAGTGGATGTGGTTAGGATAGTGGCCTAGTTGAGTATGAGATTAGGCACAATGAACATCCTTGGACATCTCTTAAACCATGTGCCAACATGGGTTGCTTTAGTTCTACCCTTGGCAAGTAGAACAACCTCCACGGAGTAGGATAGACTCCGGATTCCATACCTTGCTAGTATGGTCTATGTCGGTTAAGGCCTATTTCCATCATATGGGATGTGCACTCTAATATTGGATAGGTTCTACAACGTGTAGGTAGTAGTATGGGATGCTATCTACACATGGCACAAGTAGGCTTAGAAGATACTAAAGTGAGTTCCCTAAGCCTTAGGGCTATTATGTGATTGTCCCCTATATGATTGTGTGTCTCCTAAATGGTTTTATAAAGAATGTTGACTTAGTATGTTATAAGGTAATGAAAAAACCCTTGTCTATGGTAACTCTTAGGAACACTTAGGTGTATATGAAGAGGTTGTATGGGCGGTCACTTCATTAATCACTTAAGTATGGCTTAGGGTGACTTGAGATAGAGGCTTAAATGGTAATGAAGGACTTACTTTGCTATCTTGTTTAAGTATTGTACACTTGTGTTAATTGAGTTGTAAATGATGTGAATATGGTCTTATTTGTGAATGGTGACTTGAAATGTGGGTTTATGCTTGCGGTCGTAAAGGTTTGTTAAAGAAGGTCTTAAAAGCATACATTTCTTCTAAATGTCCGTTGTGCATGTTTTCTTGCATGGTCATCATACTTAGTACTTATTGTACTTATTCCATATTTCTCTATTGTTACAAGTGTAGGTGGTGGAAAGTGAAGAGATCTTTTGAGGAAGCTTGGGATATTGACTCTTCTCAAGAAGCTTGGTATGTCCTCATATATTCGAGGACATAGTTGTTACCTCTCTAGTATTTCCACTTAGATATTGTATAAGACTTATACTTTGTTGTAAAGGGCCGTGCCCCTAAGATGTTCTATTCGTGTCTAAGATGGTACATGAGACTTCGAAATTCTACTTCGTTACACTTGAAAGATTTTATGAGTATTATGAACTTGTTTTAAAAAGTGTTTAAATTCCTTACGGTTTTTATTACTAAATGCGATGAATGAATCCTAAGGCTTGTATGAGACCTCTAAAAGGTCGAATACGCATGTAACGGCTAGAGGGTGCTCTCGAGTCGTTACAATGAGCCTTTTTGATGAATTTAGATTATTCTAAGCGCTAAGGCAAACTCGCCGAACCCTTTGGCGATTCGCCAAGCTATTCGGCAAATCCTGTTGAAATTGTGTCTCTCTAAAACTCGATCTAGTTGTTCTGACTTCTTCGAATTCTTTGCAGAAATAGCTAAATCTAAAGTTGCAGGAAGAAGCAAGCCACCCCAAGATAGAACAAAATGGATTACAATGATCAAGGATGCATATACATTCAGAAGCAAAGTTGCTAAACTTTCCAAGACTTGCGAGAAAGGGAAAGGCAAACACAAGGCCTTTGACTTATCAGACATGGCTGAGCGGCGAGTTAAGAGGCATAATGATTCACCCAGGTCAAGGACCCCCCAGCCTACAATTACTGCACCTCTAGTTCCAATGTTGACACTGGTATTAACACCTCTCGTACAAGACCCTTAGTCGAAATCAAATTGAGAAAAGGCTTAGGGGTTGAGGATAATTCTGGAAGAAAAGCGTCTATCCATAGATGGGGTTATAGATAGATACCCAGAGATAATTGAGTGTCTGAGATACCACAAGTTCCAAATCTTCACTAAACCCCGTGGCCTTATATTCTAAACTGGGTAAGAGAGTTCTATAGTGCAATAATACCCTAGCAAAAGCAACTAGTAGCAGACTTCAAAGAAGTTAGCTATGTGGTTGTCAGAGGTAGGAAAGTGAAGTGTGATAATGAGGAAATCAAGCAGTCTTGGGCTTGCCCACAAATATTGGGGATCACTGCCAGTATCTGATTAGACCAAAGAAGCTGGAAGAGATGAAAGAGTGGTTAACCCTACTAATTGCAGATGAAACTCCAAAGTGGGCAGCAGAAGGAGTTCCGATTGAAAAGAAAGAACTAAACATAGCCGCAAGGTTCTGGTTCAGTTTTATCAGCAGCACAATTATGCCATCCCAAAATGAGTTGATCCTTTGCCTTGCCAAGGCAGCCTGCCTGGGTTGCATCATAGAGGAGACTCAGATAAACTTGGGTACAATCATTGCTTCAGAGATACTCATGCATGCAAGACAGAGCCGAACCTCACTTCCATATCCAGTCTTGATCACATAATTATGTAAATAAGCCCAGGTGCCTCGGGATATCAGGAAGGACATAGAAGTGATGCCCACAACCTCTACTGATATCCGAAGGATCGAAGTCGAGTATCTTAAGGATAACGTAGAAAAGAAAAAGGCAACATCAATGAAGATAGTAAACACAGAATCACCACCTGTAGAGACACATCTGTCAACTCCGACCATTGGACCTTCAGGTATATCCATTGCCACTGTAACTCACGCTGATCCTCAAAGTTCTTCTGTTGCTGCATGATCGCCACTACCCACTATTGTTGCTGCTGATTCTTGACTTCCACTCACCTGGGCGTCTTTACTTCGGATGGGTCAACTAGCTCTTTTTGCCGATCGTCGAGCTGCGAACCTAGAGGCCTCTGTTCCAGAAATGATTTGGATTGCCTTGACTGATGCTGTAACACCTTTGAGCACTACCATTGATGCCCTAACGTCAAGAATAACAGTGTGCGAGCATAACCAAGGGTCCACAGAGGAGGTGACAACTTTAAAAGCTGCCATTGCTGAACTACGAAACGATATAGACCACATGAATTCCACCGAGGTATCCATGGTCTTTTGAACAGTAGAGACTCCAGATATGCTCGAAGTACCTCTAATCACCATAGGGCATGGAGATGGAAGGGAGCATATAGCCGATCCTGAACCAAAGGCAGAAACTGACGAAGAAATATTTGAGGGAGTTACAGTAGACGACATAGCCGAGACTGAAGAAATCATGATAAATGCTGTTGTGCGAGCTTCTTTAGCAAAGTCTTCTGTTGCGGGATCCAATGGAGCTGGTTCTTTTGGTGGTCATTCTGGATACTGATGCCCAGACAGATGGAGCGACAGATTAGCCAGGATCACCTCTTTACCTCCCTCTTTGTCTTTCTTATTTTGCCTCTCGAATTCTTATTACTTGCATTTGAGGACAAACTGCTTTTTTATTTGTGGTGGGGTGAGGCCCACACTTTTATGTGCTGCTTATGATTCGTGTTTTGGTGTACATTTGGGTTATCTGTTTATAATTTTGTTAATTACTGCTTTTCTGTGGATGTTTGAGCTCGTGGCTCTCTTTTGCTTTTAATTGCAAAATAATTTTGACCCTTCCGAAATTTTTTGAATTTTTCGCACATTTTTGCCACCCCTCGTGAGTTGAATGTGGCTATTCTTTTGCAAGAATTTAAGTCTCGGTTTCGATCAATACCGATGACTTGAATAGTGCTCTCAATTGAATGAACATGAATGTATGGCTACGATGAGGCCAAATGAAGTTGCATAGATAATATGTGAAGTTGTTGCATGTCGTTGTGATTAGCCATTTATCGAATTGATTCTCTTGTAATGACCGTTGCACACTAGCGAAAGTGTGTAGTCTTGTTTAACTTAAGTGTTGATGCCTTGTGTGGTTAGCTTGCTTTGAACCATGCATGAATAAACCTAGAATTTGCCCTGTAGTCTAATTGATTTAGAAAGGTGTCCTCTTGAAATGATCTTAGGCAACTTTAAAAAGTGTGACCCAAATTTGACATATACTCTTTTGTGGCCTACCCGTGAGTGTGTGAAATCCTTTTGAACACCCTTTGAGCCTTACCTTTCTTTGGAAGAACCTTGATGAACCCTAGACCTTACTTGACCCAGTACCTACAATCCTCTTAATTTTTGATTTAGTGAATACCCAAGGCCTAAGTTAGGGGTCTGGTATAAAGGAAAAGGAGAAGTCAAGAAGTGTAGGAAAAGTCCCCCTTAACCCATGGTGTTGCAGAACAACGGAAACCCCTTCAATCTAAAAAAGAAAAAACTAGGGAATAAAAACAAAATAAATTGGGTTTCCAAGCGATCCAAGAAGGTGAATAAACAGGTGACTTAGAAGCATTAGAAAAAGAATTGATAAAGGAGGAGAGGGGAATGCCTTGAGAATACCACATCCCACGAGGAAGGAGCCACTGAACCTAAATGACCATACCTTTGCACTCATCCCCATTACAAGCCTTAGAAATGCCTTTTTGATCTTGAGTAAACCGAATCGAAAGTCGATGGGAAAATAAGGGCAAACCTATGGGTGAAAGCATGCATTGTGCTCCTCGTTTTGAGTGTGAGTGTTACATCTGATTACTGATCTTGAATTGATTAACCTCTGTGTGTGAATATGGAATCATGCTTCATGTGAGGGCATTTAGATACTTTTTGTCGAGCTTGAACTCGCACAAGTAGCAAGTATTGTGAGCATGAGAATCTCTGGTAATGGTGTGTCACAACTTGAATCTTTGAGTTCATAGTTGATCTTTGCATAAGTAATTTGAATTTTGTTGTGTATGTTCATGATTGAGTCTTGTGTAGCACTGTTTGAGACACCCTTTTTGAATGACTGAACTTGAGTTTGCTTAAGGACAAGCAAAAGTTTAAGTTGGGGGTGTTGATGAGTCCACATATTGGACTCATTTAGGGCTTTATTTTGATATAAATAGTGTCCTCGAATGCTTATTTTGTCTAAATATCTGATGAAACTCTTCAGTTTCAGGTATTTGAAGTTTTAGTGAAAGCATGGACACTTAGGCGCAAAAAGGAACAAAAAGGCTGAAAAGAATGACGAAGCTGAAGCTCGAGCATCGCCCAGCACACTTGGCGATTCGCCGAAGGGATTTACTCTGCCCTTTGTTCCAGTACGCGAAGCCCTGAAGGAGAAGGATAAAAAAGGTGATGAAAGAAGCAGTCGGCTCTTCGCCAAATAGTTCCGTGAAGCATTACTATACCTCTCAATGGCCAGAACGTGAAGGTGCTGAAGGCAAGCACGAAACGGCGATGAGACAGACGAATGGCGAGTCACCGAAGTCATTGGGCGATATCGACTAACTTCGCCAAAAGATCCGCTAACACTATTTTCTGAAGTCTATAAATACTGAACTTATTATTAATTTTAGAGAGTCGAAATTTTATTTTAATTTCTAGAATAGAATAGTACTTTTTGGATATTTTTCTCCTAAGTTTGGAGAGGGTTTTGTGGGAGACTTGAAGAGAGAAGGATTTCATCTTCCCCATGTTGGAAGTCGGTCTTCTCCATTCTTTTTCCTTTGCTTAAATCAAGGTTTAATTTCTTATATTCCTTTGTTTAAATCAAGGTTTAATTTCTTATACCCATTTGATTTTACTATCATTTTAGGCGTACTTTGTTATTTCTTGATGTGTGGCTAAAACCCCCATTCTTGGGGTGTGATTTAGCAAATATGTGTGGATATTATTGTTGGGTCTTGCTTGCTGATAGGTTAGATGTACTTTAATGGTGATTTCACCTAGTGGTTGTGGTTTAATCTAAAGGGTTTGTAGTTGTAAATACAAAGCCACCCATGTGTTTTGTTTGTCCGAGATGGCGGTCGCGAAACCAAGACCACTAGACTGATCGCCTAAGGAGTGGGTCGACATGAGGTTTAGCCCGAGAGGGTGAGCCCTAGTCCCATATTCTAACACTCAGCTCGAGAGAGTGAGTGGGGTAAGGTGTAGGCTGGTCTTCATGCAGCAAATGGGTGTCCGAGAGGAACGCATTTGTAACGGGGTTAGTTGCCCGAGAGGGAACCTTATTTCCATTTAAAGCTTAACCTAGTCACTATTATTTTACAAATTTCCTTTCAAAAAGCATGTACCCAACTACTTATCTCAACTTGTATTGCGGTCACACCCCAAGAACATTTCCCCATACTTGATTTTCTTGTTAATTTTCGCTATTTTTACTAATTGTGACAAAACCCCCAAGTTGATATTTGACACTTTCGTGTCACCCATTTTAATTTACCATGTTTTTGTTCGTTAATGTCTTTAGCTACAACTAGTTAGAGCTTAATTTTATTTTTCTATCAATTCTCAAAACCACTCCCTTGGGACACGACCCCAACCATTAGTTGGGTTACTATACTATCGACGATCATAGACACTCATACCGTAGGTTAGTGTCGTTGGTCACGAGAACCATCATAAGTCAAGCTACCCTTAGGAGAGTAAGTGTCCTTAATCTTAAGCTACCATTCTTGGTCTTTTCTTACCAAGTCAAGCTATACATGAAGAGATCATATGTCACAACTTCAAGCTATTCTTGTCAAACATGCTTTGATTCATTTTAGTGATTAGTTTTTCAACCTAGAATCATTCTATCATATTAGACCTTTCATCTCCTAGCATATTTATGCCTAAGTGTGTAAGTGAATACGCTTTCAACAATACACAACAAGATCACCTCATATTAGCTTTACTCTCAAAGCCCTAACATTCATGACTACAAGACTTACTCTCAAAGCTTTAATTCTTACAATCATCATTCACACCTAGATTTCAAAGTATTCTAATCACATTCTTCCTAAGTAGGTGATTCTAGTCATAAATCATCATAAAGGTTCAATTTCAACTTTACTAGTCATGATCCATCATATATAATAAAGTCTAGTTCAATTCATGTCTATATGTTCCTACTCTTGAACAATTACTACACATGACATTAGTTTTAGAAGATCACCTATGAATCCTCAATTTCACCTCTCATGGCATAAACCCACATAATATCAATTCTATCAACTAGACTAGGGTTAACCATGGAATACACATAAATTCATCATAATATCATAATTTAATGCTAAATCAATCATAATTAAGTATAATCCACTTGATTGGAATAATACTTCAACACTACCCACAATGTTGGAAGAAACCCTATAGAATTGAATTTTGTCTTCACAATTGGGGGAAATCTAGAGGGCTCTATGGGTGGAAGAACCCATAGATGAATAAGCTAACATACCTTGATTCAAAGCCTTCACCAAGCTTGCATCAATGGAAGAATTCTGCCCTAGCTTCCTTCTTCTTTTTCTTCTTCTTCTAGAGAGAGAATTTCTTGAGGGAATTTGGGTTCTTTGGTGAATCTAAGATAATGATTTGGAAACCATCTAAGTAAGGGTCTATTAGGTATATATAGGTGGCCTAATTACTAATAAACCGACCCTACTCAATAACTAACTAAATCTAGAACCTTCCCTAATCCCCAAACTTAAAACTATTTAACACCAAGTAGACCTAACCCACGAAACCACGACCTATAGACCGTGGATGGGTCTACAAGGGCGTGCTGCACACTCGTGGATGCTGATCTGTCGCTCCTCAAATGGGGCCTTGACCCACAAACCCTTCCTACGGGGTGTGGGTCCACCTACGGGGCTTGAGTCCCAACCGTAGGTGGCCCTTTTTGGGCAGATTTGGTGACTGTTTTGGGGTCCTCCTCAAGGACCCCTTTGGTTGGTCCATGGGGAGTCGTACCATGACGTTTAACCCCTAAACCCCTCATTCTATGTTTGGGAAGTCATATTACGATTCTATCCCTCACCTCAAACTAAAAAACTCCCTCGTAAAGTTCTAGTTTAGTCTACAAGTTTCCAGGGTATTACAATATCTCACCCTTGGGATCATTCATCCTCGAATGACGATTCTAAACACTTCTTAAGGTCACAACTCTAGACTAGCAGCCCATCATGCATGCATTACATTTAAATGCACACAACCAAGGAAGAAAACTTCAATTCCAAGCTAAACATATTCAATGCAACACATGGGAGTAGGAACTACATCTACCAACCCAAAATGCATGAAATTCTATATCTACTCATATTCAAGGAGAACTAACATCTCCTAGCTAAAACATGCTCATCATGTACTCCTGGAGCCTAAATGAAATTTACTCTCAAAACACATTTATTCATGGAGGAAATCTTTCGACTCAAAACTAAGGCATGCTCATTAATTCATCTCATTAAGTCTACATGCAATTCTACTGAAGTATACTACAACTCTACCAGTAGTCACATTAGGAGGTCACTCTTGATCTTTTCTAGATTGGAGAGCATACAAATATTCTTCTTTTGAGGCTCCAGATCTATACCACTAGTGGTAGCTTTCTTACCCTCTCTTTTTGTAGCATTTGCCTTTGGGAAATCTTTCATCTTGTGGCCATTCTCACCACAACTAAAGCAACCCTCTCTACCTGCCAAACACCTACCCTTATGTTTCGTACCACACCTATCACAAGGGGGCCATAGGGACTCCTTACCAACCCCTTGTGGCCTAGGGGTAGAGACATCTCATCCTTATACTTAGGAGCATAAGAAAAGTCTTGTCCGGAAAACTTTTGTCGATTCCTAGAACGACCATGTCCATCGGACCCATCATGAAAAGATTAATCATTATCCATCCTAAACCTCTTTTTCTCCCAAGATTTTTCCTCTTGGAGTTTATCTTCCTCCATTTGTTGAGCATATACCATAAGACGTGAGATATCCATATCATCATGGAGCATTGTCGTACGACATTCTTTGGCTACTATGTCGGACACCCTCGTCAAAAACCTACTCAACATATCCCTTTGACTTCCTACTATAGATGGAGCATACTTAAACAATAGAGTAAATTTCAAGGAATACTCTTTAACACTTATACTACCTTGCTTAAGGTTGATGAATTCTTCCACCTTAGCTTCTCTCAACCCCCGGGGAAAGAACTTATCTAGAAATGCCTTCTTAAACACCTCCCAATCTATGGGACCCACTTCTACCGGCCTACCATCCTTCCATTGTTCATACCATATTTGAGCAACATCCTTCAAATGGTAAGCGGCTAGTTCCACTTTTTCTACCGAAGTCACCCCCATGATAGCTAGCACCTTATAAACCTCCTCTATAAACCCATTTGGATCCTCTTCCACTTTCGAGCCATAAAACTCTAGAGGGTTCATCATCAAAAACTCTCTCACCCTAGAAGAAGCCATCCTTCTTATTGGGTTTGCCAGAGCTACCACCTCCCTATTCACTTGTACCGTCATGGCTTGGGTGAACATTACAAAAGCCGACCTAATCTCCACATTTGACATATCCGGATGATCAATTGGAGCTTGAGGAGGTGCTTGGTGTGGAACTTGGAGAGGAACCTCTTGCTCCTCATTGCCTTCCTTACCTCTCCTAGCATTTACCCTTGTATTAGTCATACCCTGAAAAACCATAGGGCATAGATTAGAAGAAGGACCTACTAGAGCCAAACTCTATGGCACGACTTAGAAAATGGAGAAGTGAGATTTCCTAAACATCTAATAGCCTCCTATTCATAAATATGGCGCACTTCACACTTATGAACAAGACTCTACTAGACGTGGTTTGAGACAATCTAAGAACCATTATAAACCTTGTGCTCTGATTATAGAGTTTGTCACGACCAAGGGGTACACCCTAGATGTAACATGGAATACTTGACCCCAAAGGGATATCTTACAATCCCTTAGGATATCATAACATTAGATAATATAAAAGTACAGAAATTTTAAAAACTTTTATCCATACAATTGAAGTCTTTCAAAAAAGCAAGCGGAAGTCTTACTATACTCTGTCTCAAACCATCTAATACAACTTTAAATGAAACTCTTGGGACATAGCCCATACAATAGTCTCAAAACATGAAAATAAAAGACAAAAAGGAAATTGTGGTTTTGTCCTCAAAGCTATGAGGACTCACCAAATCTTCACTCCTTTGCTCCTTAGAAACCTAGGTTCAAGATTGGAACTCAAATCTCCAAACCCTAAATTTGATGAGAATGTAGGTAAAGTGTGTGTTAGTACAAAATGTACTAAATATGTTAGCTAATATAGCATCATAAGAGCATCAGATAAGGGTTAGTCAACATAAGACAAAATCCAATACTTCATGAAACATCAACTATAAGCTTAAGAGACAATATCACAATTATAAGCGAAGTCTCCATATAAGCATGATACAAGCATTATTCAACTCTTAGCCATTCATATCATAGTAAGACCATCCTCAAGTAACCTCAAAGCATACTTGTGCAATGCATGAATAGCATCCCACAATACCATTCATACAAAGTATCCCTTTAGGCCATCTTAATCATAGTCTATATGCATAGTCATGTCTTAGGCTTTCATATCATATACTACAAAATGAGGGAAAACAATGCATATAAGTCATTTCTACCAAGACCTAAACTTTTTCATGAACATGCATATAAGGAAATCATGGCAATACATAAACACACAATAACCTTACTAGATAGGCACACCACATCCTCCTTAGGAGTAAGCCTATGCAAACTCTTCTAAACGTCATTCATACTAAAGACTACTTAAAAGCCCAACATAACAAGTCACAATAGACAAGAAATCCGGAATTTACTAAAGCATAAAACACATATTGGTAGTCACATTAGGAGGTCACTCTTGATCTTCTCTAGATTGGAGAGAATAAAACCTATTCTTCTTTTGAGGCTCCGGATCTATACAACTAGTGGCAACTTGCTTACCCTCTGTTTTTGTAGCCTTTGCCTTTGGTAAATCTTTCATCCTGTGGCCACTCTCACCACAACTAAAACAACCCTCTCTACAGGCCAAACACCTACCCTCATGTCTCTTACCACACCAAGCACAAGGGGGACATAGGGACTCTTTACCAATCCTTTGTGGTATAAGCGTAGACACCATCTTATCCTTATAATTAGGAGCATTAGAAAAGCCTTACCCAGAAAAGTTTTGTCGATTCCTAGAACGACCATGTCCATCAAACCCATCATGAAAAGACTTATCATTATCCATCCTAGACCTCTTTTTCTCCCTAGA
>JAJOON010005930.1:0-22738 GCA_029582645.1 Solanum megistacrolobum
CCTATGAGATACTACTTATAGCATGTCTAGATTCATCATCAACATGGACCCTATGAGATACTACATGTCTAAGTCTATTCATACTCTTGAACACTATGAGGTACTTAATTAAGTAAGTCTTAGTTTAACTGTGCTTTAGAACACTATGAGATGCTTCTTCAAGCATTTCTAAGTTCATTGGATATGGAGATTACTACTAGAAACCTTAACTCAACTATGTGAAGGCTTCCATCTCATCAGAACTAACTTTGGGAAAACCTACACTGTACTATGTAAGTGTTCCCCCTTTAACTTGGATAGTCCTTACATCAACTAGGTTTGGTTCTCCTTTCTACTTGGATACTGGACCCTATCTTGTGTGACACTCCATCTCATCTTCAATATCCACTTGGAGCCAACCATACACCCCAAGGTTTACTTGTTAAGCCTTGCTTAACACTCATCTTTCAGGGAAGGATGTCCCTGACAACCCATCCGTGTTCAAGTGATTCTATCACTTCATACTTTCAAGCATTCATAAAGTAGATTAGGTGAGTATAGGCCTTTCACCACAAATCCACCTATTAGAGTTCTATTCATCACTTCGACTCTACTCTCAAAGCCTCAGTGATTCAACATTCATGACTAGAAGCCTTACTCTAAAAACTTTACTTCATTCTATTATCATTCATATCTAGATTACAAAACATTCAAGTAATAAGCTTCATCTTAAGCAATTCTCATCACACTCCTCATTACTAGGTGATTCTTAGTCATGCTTCATCATAAAGGCTCGATTCCATCTTTACAAGTCAACACCCATCATATTCAATAAAGTCTAGTTCAATTCATATTATATGTTCCTAACCTTGAACAATTACTACTCATGTTATTGATTTAAGATAATCACTTTAGAAGCTTTAATTTGACCTCTAACTACATAAACCCATATCCTAATTAGGTATTATCAACTAGATGGTAATCATACCCACATCCTACCCATAATGTAAGAAGAACCCTAGTTAGAATTGGGTTTTTGATGCACAATTGGGGGATTACTAAGGGGGCTCTATAGGTGGAATAACCCATAGATGATAAGCTAAACATACCTTAATCAATGCCCTAGCACAATCCTTTAGCAATGGAACCTTTGTTCTTGACCTTAACTTCAAGCTCTAGCTTCTTCTTCTATGGGGTTTTCTAGAGAGAGAAATATTTGAGAGATGAGTGATTTGGGTCTACTGTAAAGTGAATTAAAATTGGAGTCTAATAACTTAAAATACAGTATATAGGTGTTTAAACTCCATATAAAATGACCCTCAATTAAAACCACTTAAGAGGAATTTATCAAAAACCCCTCGACTAGGCATCCCTTTGCCAGGGATAACGCCCACTTAAACGGTCCGCCAAGGGCACCACGGCCCGTGGTGGTGCCTGTGGTCCCTTGACCAGTGACCCTCCCTAGCTTGGCAAACCTCTTTAACTATAAGGAAAGACCACGAGACCTCCCAAGATTCGTGGTCAAGCCAACGGGTCGTGGTGATGGTCGTCGTCCTTAGGTAGTAGCTAGGCCTAAGGACCCTGCCTCCCATTAATCTAAGGGGTCTTCATGGACCCTGGTCAAGACCACTAGCTGTGAAGGGTGCCGCGGACCCTTGGGCAGTAGTTTGCCAAGGTTTGGCAGCCTTGGCCCCCTTGGCTTTGGCTTGCCCTTTTAACTTGGTACTTGCCCTTCCGATGCTCAGCCAAACTCCAAATGGTATTCTATGCTACGAGGTCTAACACGTACCTTGATGTTCAACCACTAAACCCCTCATCCTAAGCACGTAAAGTCTCATCTACAACTCTATTTCACATACATCAAACATTAGAACCCTAGATTGAGGCTCTAGTTTGGTCTACTAGTTTCCGGGGGTGTTACAATCCCACATGGAGCGGTACATATTTTAGATTCAATTAGGAAGTATGAATGTGGTCTAATCATCCATAGGAATAGAAATTATCGATTAATGACTAATAAAGTAAGGGGGTGACACAAATGTCAGATGGGGGATTTTGGTTTTAGTTATCAATTACAAACAGTCACAAACAATAAGAATTAACAATAATGAGACAGATTCTTGGGATGTGATCGATTATAGGCAAATGTAAACATATGGGTACTTGCAACTATGAGTAAATAGCTAGATATTAGTGAGTAGGCTAGGATATAAGGGAGGCAATTTTCTCTCGAACAATTACCCTGAATCAAGTGATTTCTCTCGAACATCAACAAGCATGTCAATTACGACAAGCCCGCACCTTAATCCATTCACTCTTTCGAGCTAAATGTGTGGGAAAGGATTTAGAATTCACTCTCTCAAGCCAAAACTAGGTCAACCCAATACCGACAACCTGTTAACCAAAAACCTTAGTTCTAGAACCTCTCTCTCGCAAGCCAAGAACACAAACATAGAACTGCATTTGCAACTACAATTCTTAAATTAAACCACAATTAATGATTAAACTCACTTTTAAATAGCATTTAAACTAACAATTAGCAATACTCTTAAGTTAAATCATCCCATAATCACATTATCACACACCAAGAATTGGGGTTTTAGCTAGACATTATAAAAAGGTAAAAACAATTACCAAATTGATTATCCATCAACTGGGTAAGAGTGATTTCATCCTTACAATACTCCAGTTTGATGAATCTCAAAGACCCACTTCCAATTTCTCAAAAGTTAATTTCTCCAATCCTTCAAAGCTAAATAAAAACTATGGAGAAAACTATCTCTAAGATTCAAAAGATGTCTAAAGATATCATCAGATACTAAACTAAATGTTCAAAAACGTATTTATAGTCGCCGAAAATGAGCTACGAAAGTCCATTCAGTGGAGTATGTCGGGCTCGCCGATCCACTCGGCGAACCGCCCTTTGCTCTCTTCCATCACCTTTTCCCTTGGCATTCAGCATCCTCAAGGTCTGTAACTTTGGGCGATCTATCTTGGCTTTGCAGAATCACTTGACGATCCGCCAATTGCTCCTTTTCGTCGCCGAATTGGTTCTTTCCTTCAGAGCTTGGCATGCTAGAACTTTAGATGGTGTGATGACCCACTCAGCGATCCTCAGGCTCCCCCATCTTCATTTTTTCAGCCTGTTTTATTCGGTTTTACCTGTTAGTGTCCTTGTTTTGTTCCTCAATCCATATACCTGAAAATCAAGAAAGTTACATCACTTATTGGCACAAATTAAGCATTTGAGGACACTAAATCTATATAAACAAAGCCCTAAATGAGTCCAAATCAAGGACTCATCAGCTACTTATGAAGTATCTCTCTTATATGTTGCATGCTTAGCTTGGATTGAGTAATAGGTACTCTTCCATGAATAACAAGAATAGCTAAAGAGGGACAAGTCCATAAGTAAAATAGCATGTTTATGATGAAACTAGATTACTTCAAGGAAGTATTGTAAGTATGTTCTAATATGAGATTTGCCTATATGATATATGATTAGCTTGGATTGTTGCTATAGTTGCCTTTCATTATATGTAGGACCAAAGGTGAATATTCCCTTGTATATGATAAATAAGCCAAGGATGAGATACTAAGATGGTAAGTACGAGTATGATGTCCTAAAAGTGATGCATAGTGTGGGTGGGATTATGGGGTCTCATCCATGCATTGCGCAAGTATGCTTTGAGGTTACTTGAGAAGTAGTTCTCTTATTGTAAGAAGGACTAAGGGTTGACTAATGCTTATATGATGCCTATGTTGGAGATTATGCTTATGACTGTGTTATTGTCTCTTATGCTTATAGTTTATATTTCATGAAGTATCTCTTATGATTATGGCATATGTCTTATGTTGACTAACCCTTATGTTATGCTCTTATGATGTTATGCTAGCTATCATATTTAGTACATTTTGTACTAAAGCATACTCTTACCTACATTCTTATTAAATGTAAGGTCCGGCGATATTGAGTTCCACTTTTGAGGATAGGTTTCTAGTAGAGCATGGATTGAAGACTTGGTGAGTCCTCATAGCATCGAGGATTTTATCACATTTTCTTTATGTCTTTCTTTTATGTTCTAGACTATTGTATAGGCTGTGTCCCAAGAGTTGTTGAAGTTGTTATAGATGGTTTGAGCCAAGTGTAACAAGACTTCCGCTTTGCTTTTATAAAGACTTTTATTGAATTGAAAGATGTTTTAAATTTCTATACTTTTCTATTATCTTATGTTGTGATATGCTAAGTGGCCTACATGGAGTCCTTTGGAGAAAATGACATAAATAGTCCCTTAACTAAAGGAGTAGGTCTAAACTGGTCCCTTAACTATACACTTAACGGATTTAGTATTGTAACTATTCAAAAACTTATCAGCTTTGGTCACTTAACTATACACTTAATGGTTTTAGTCCCTTAACTATAAACTTACCGAATTTAGTCCGTCAAGTATTCAAAAACTTTTCAAGTTTAGTCTTTGTCCATTTTTTAATACAAATAGCTTAGGTTTATATTAACGAGCTACATGCCTCGAGAAATTAAATCCTTTAGCAATTTTTCTGTTGTTTCTCTCTCTCTGCTACTTTCTCTTCAAATTAACCTTATGTGAAGATCTTTAACCTCAATTATTTAAAATAAAATTCACGAATAAAGAAAATATAAGTCATAATTTTATTCAACAGAGGATAAAATGAATCATATTATTTCTTCTAAGGACTTGATTATGCTAAAATTTATTATAAAAATAAAAAAAATTATTACCCGTTAAATCCAAACTTTGTACTCCAACGACATCATTAAACATAATTTGTTTAATTTTTCAAAAACTGAAATTTTAAAAATGGTAGATTTGCAATTTATTTTTATGTTTTTAAATAGATCAATTTTATTATCCTGTTCATTTTAATTTACGTAAAGAAATTTGAGTAAATTAAATAAAATCCGCACCGATTAGCATATTCAAATGCGAATATATGTCATTAACAACAATTATATGCTTAATTTTATCCTCCATTGAATAAAATTAGGATTTATATCTTCTTTCCTCATTAATTTTATTTTGAATAGTTAGCGTTATTGTTCTTTTCATAAGAGTAGTTGAATAAAAAAGGGTTGGGATAGAGAAACAACTAAAAAAATAGGTTAAAGATTTTAAATCACGAAGATTTCCATTAATATAAACCTAAGCTATTTGTATTAAAAAATGGACAAAGACAAAATCAGATAAGTTTTTGAATACTAAAAGGACTAAAATTGGTAAGTACATAGTTAAGGGACTAAAACCGGTACGTGTATTGTTAAAGGACCAAAGATGATATGTTTTTGAATAATTAAAGGACTAAATCCATTACGTGTAGAGTTAAGGGATCATTTTAGACCTACTCCTATAGCTAAGGGACTATTTATGTCATTTTCTCGAGTCCTTCGGGATTCTATGTGCCATGTTAAATCTAGGGGGTACCCCTGGATCGTGAAAACCTTAGATTGGTGTATGTGTCTCGTTCTTTCGATTATTCAACATCGTACAGACCATGGTCTAAACACCTCCAGATGTTTAACCCTAGTTTCTCTCTTCAGTGATCCTTAAACTCATTTTCTTGGAGAAACTTTTGTCTAGATTATAAAGCAAGGCATAATATGGTGGTGAAACTCATCTCTTAACGTTCCCCGACGTAAGAAGCGATTGCTCGTGTGAGAGAGCCAATCTTTTGACTTTTTTGACACACTTTATAACTTAGAAATTATCACATGCATATCATATTTGAATATAAATCCAATAGTATTATATAGAAGAGATTATTATAACAATCCAGTTATTTTACAATACAGAAATATCATCATATTCTACGCAAACCTAGAGCCTTAACATGTTTTTCAAAATGTTCTCTAGATATGGCCTTCGTAAAAGGATCAGTTAACATTTCACGTGTAGGAATGTATTGCAAAGTTATTTTTCCACTTGCCACTACGTCTCTCACAAAGTTATACTTGATATCAATGTGTTTTGGCTTACTTTGATATTTAGGATCCTTCGTATATGCAATAGCCACTTGACTATCACAATATGGAATCAAGGGACCCTTATAATCCTTTGCAATACTCAAATGCTCAAAGAATCTCTATAACCAAACAACTTCTTGTACTGCAGAAGCACAAGCCACAAATTTAGATTCCATGGTTGAAAGAGCTCTACAAGTTTGCTTCTTACTTTTCCATGAAATAGCACCACCATTTAGTAAGAAAGCATAACCGGATGTTAATTTTCTATCATTCCGATCACTAGCCCAATCAGCATCTCTATAACCTCTTATGAACAAATCAGATCCACTATAACAAAGTGTATGATCTGCAGTTCCCTTTAAGTATCAGAATATTTTCTTTAGTGCTTTCCAATGATCTCTTCTAGGATTGATACTTGCTAACTAGACTCACATCATAAATGTCAGGGCGAGTACACATCATAGCATACACCAAACTCCCGACATCACTAGAATAAGGAACTCGAGAGATGTCTTCCTTTTCTTTTTCAGTCTTTGGACATATTTCAAGTCTTAAAGTTTCACCCCTAGCTACAGAAGTATCCATGGATTTGCAACTATTCATTCGAAAACGTTCCAATATTTTCTTTATATAAGTTTCTTGAGATAAACTCAAAAATTTCTTAGAACGATTTGTTTGGATCTTATCTCCCAATATGTAGTCTGCTTCACCCATATCTTTCATATCAAATGATTTTGAGAGCCATGACTTGACACTTTTCACATAGTCTAAATTATTTCCAGTTAATAAAATATCATCTATGTAAAGAGAAAGAATTACAAAATTTCCATTGGACTTTTTCACATAAATGCAATGGTCTTCATTGATCATGGTGAAATCAAATGACATCACCACTTTATGAAATCTCAGGTACCACTGCATTGAAGATTTCTTTAGGCCATAAATTGATCTTTTCAATTTACAAACTTTCTTTTCTTGACATTTAACAACGAAACCTACTGGAAGTTCCATGTAGATATCCTCGTTTAATTCTCCATTTAGAAAAGTGTTCTTCACATCCATTTGGTATAATTCTAGATCTAAACGTGCAAAAATAGCTAAAAGAAATCGCATGGAGGTAAACTTCACAACTAGTGAAAAAGTTTTCTTATAGTCTATTACAACTTCTTGAGTAAAACCTTTTGCCACCAATTGTTCTTTGTGTCTTTCTATCGACCCATCCGATTTGCATTTATGTTTGAGAATCCATTTATTCCCAATAGCTTTACGTTCCTTGAGAAGGTCAACTAGATCCCAGACATTGTTGGTTTTCATGGACTCTAATTCTTCTTTCATCGCTTTTAACCATTCATCCCTATAAGGGCTTGATAAGGACGACTAATGTTCATCCAATTCTGTAGGAGCTACCAAGAAACCATAATCTTCAATCTCATAAGATCGTTTAGGTACCCCTTTTCTTGTACTCTTACGTATTTGAAGTTCAGATTCCTCTATAGGATTTTGGGATTTATAACTCCCACTTGGACTAGGAATAATTTCTTGATCCATTGAATTATTAAGTATGTCTGACATCATTACCTCGTCTTCTTAATTCAACATTTCGTAGAGAGGCTCAACTTCATCTATTTCACCTTTTTGGGAAAATCATTTTCCAAAAATCTGAAATCTCAGAATTTCAGTAATACTTCCATACTCCAGTTCATCGGTGAACACATACGCTTTGGAGCGTTCAGAGTACCTTATAAAGATACATTTCTTTCCTTTTGGACTTGATTTACCAAACTCACCAAAGCAATCTTTAATATATGTTGCACAACCCCACAGTCGTAGATCATTCAGGTTTGTTTTGTGACCAATCCAAAGTTCATAAGCAGTGGAAGAAACTAATTTAGAAGGCACTTTGTTCAATATGTAAGTCGCAGTCAGTAATACATCTCCCCATAAAGAAATAGACAAATTTGCATGCACCATCATTGATCTTGTCATTTCCAATAATGTTCTATTCATTCTTTCACCTACACCATTTTATTGAGATGTACAAGGATCGGTTAATTGTCTGATGATACCCTTTTCAACACATAATTCTTCAAATTGTTTTGACAAATATTCACGTCCTTGGTCAGTTCTTAAACCCTTTATGTTTTTATCTAATTCATTTTCAACTTCATTCATATATCTTTTAAAGCACTCAAGTGCTTCAAATTTATGAGAAATCAAATAGACATAACCAAAACCATATAAAACTCTATCTAGATTTATTCTAACACAATTACGACTAAAAACCAAATTAAAACCAACGTCTAAATGAACAGACACAGATACTAAGTTTTGTCGAATCTCTGGTGTATATAGGACGTCATGCAACATCAATGAACAGTCACCACACAAGTCTACTTTGCAATTGCCTATCCCTTTGACTTCTAGTTTGACATTATTTCCTACGTAGATCCACATAGATTTAGATGGAACTCTACAAACGCTTCTCGATCTCGACTCACGTGGTTGGTGGATCTTGAGTCTACAATCCACATAGTATAAGATTCAGTTAGTGAAGAAGTGCTAGAAACATATAATGCACTTTGAGATGAGTTTAGAAATGCTACCTTTTTCAGCTCAATACATTCACGAGTGAAATACCCCAACATTTGG
Organism: Solanum megistacrolobum; assembly: GCA_029582645.1. NCBI lineage: Eukaryota > Viridiplantae > Streptophyta > Magnoliopsida > Solanales > Solanaceae > Solanum > Solanum megistacrolobum. The sequence continues at coordinate 8,627 of JAJOON010005930.1, forward strand.
TAATTGTGGCATTTCATTTTGCTCTTGTCTTTCTTCTTGAAAATCCGTTTTCCTTTCTTCGAATTTGGCTTCTTCTTTTTCTTAGAAGGTCCTTCTCCAGTCTCTTTGTCTTTTCCAATTTTTCTTGCGCTTGAAGCCTGAAGATTTTGTACCACTTGAGTCTGCCACAAGGCATTAGAAGCAGCTTTAGCAGCACCAAAGCGCTCATCTTCAAGTTCAACATGGAGTGCAACATCAGAAAAAGTTTTGATGCTGTCATTATGGGTCAAATTAACCTTCAAATGTTTCCAATTATTGGGAAGAGATCGAATCACTACGTGAACTTGTTGTTCATCTGAAAGAACATGGCCAGCACTCTTGAGTTGAGCTATCATGTTTGACATCACCCTAAGGTGTTGTTTGATATTCTCATCATGACGATTTTTGTAAGTGTCAAATTTGATTGTCAACTGTTGAAGGCGAGTTACAAAAGTACCCCCATATGTTCCTCGCAAATGTTCCCACATAGCATCAGCAGTTGAGAATTCCTCACATTCATGTATGAGGTCATCAACAACAGAACTAACTATTATTCCACGTGCAGTGGAATTAGCTTTTGTCCAAGCTTTGTAAGCTTTAAGATCCCTTCTGTGTAGTGTAGTATTACCCTATTCTGGTTTATTCAAAACATGTTTTATACCTTCCAGAGCATTTTTTCTCTTCTAGTATATACCCTATTTTACGACTCCAGATGTCGTAATTGTCACCATTAAGTTTTTCACCTTGTTTAAGTCAGCAATGATACTTTTTGATGCCATGTCTGTTATGAGATATAATCAAGCAAGATTTTTTAATCAATTGTGCATGTGGCATAGACATTCAAGCAAATCAATTCTCATAAAGGTTTCATATTTAAATGTAAAATCGAAAATACACGTAAGCATCCAAGCATCATCTACTAATTAAATATTTAACCAAAATTTGAAACTAACTTCTTAATGTGTACAATAATTTATTTTAGACTATAATCACACATATTTACATTTCTAATAATGAAACACCATATGACATTGTGCAATAGAATAATAATCCACTTATCCAAAATAAAAGAGGATAAAACTCGAATATTCATATTAAAGCACAATCAAAGATGTTCATTACAAAGTTTGGAAAGAAAAAACAACAAAATCCAATACTAGAAAATGATTATCTTGAGAAGTTTTACCCACTTAACTCCTATTTTTACCGTATACACCCATAATTCTTTATTATCCCAAATTTCGATACTAGTTTCATTCAATTCATTTTTCTACTGGCAAGGAATGATACGAAACATTGTATCCTTCCCTCTCTGTAACTCAAATGTCACTTTCATTAACCTCTTCAAATTTCATGACAAAGGTTCTGAGGAAGTCTATTAAAGAGTCAAGAGGATCCATCTTCAAAGACATAAACTCTCTTAGATCTTTTTCTCTTTTCCATCGAATGGTCATTTCATTCCTTAACAGATTTTGTGTCGCCTTTGGGACACCAATCCGTACGATTTTACTCCCTCGAAAACATGTCCTACGGCGGCTTGCTCTTCTACCTCATCCTTTTGCTCAACTTTGAGAACTCCCACTTGGAGAAATTTGAGCATGTTCCCGTTCAGTCATATCTGAAATGGGAACAAAAGAGAAATATGGTTAATACAATGTAATGCGACAACATATGTCACAAATTTCTCATAAAAGGCAAGCAACTGCTTAAGGAACATAAGGACTAAACGAATAAACAAAACTAAGAAGATCCTAAAAGGACACATATTCTTTTTCCAAAAAAATAATCCTAATAGGACACAAATCTCATCCCTAAGAAAAATTCTTTAAAAAATATTTTGTTTTTTTTTCAGCCCAACTTAAAAAATTCATATCTCACTCGTTTTAAGTCTATTTTTCTGTTATAATATATTTTCGGAAAGCTATAAACGAGTAGATCATTGTTTATTATGTTTCGAAACAAAAAACTGTACACCCAATTTCCTGATCGCTACAAAAAGAAGCTGTTTTTTCTGGAAAATAGTAAAAAAACATCTAACTTTCAAAAAATCATATTTCACTCGTTCTAAATCCGTTTTTTCTTTATAATATATTGTCGGAAAGCTACAAACGAGCAGATTATTAAAACATAAGTTTCGACAAAAAATGTTGTATAATCAACTTTCAGATTGCTACAAACAGAAGCAATTTTTCAAAAAAAAAAACAGAATTTCTTTCTTAGTAGGAAAACGAATCTTATCTACAATATGAGTCAGAATCAAATAGGATTATGAATTCTATATACCATATAATTAATCCACATTCAAATAGCCTTAAAAAAAACTTAATCGCTTTTCTCAATGGAGAATTAAACGAGGAAATCTACATGGAACAACCAGTAGGTTTCGTTGTTTAAGGTAAAGAAAAGAAAGTTTGTAAATTGAAAAGATCAATTTATGGCCTTAAGAAATCTTCAAGGAAGTGGTACCTGAGCTTTCATAAGAAGGTGATGTCATTTGATTTACCATGATTGATGAAGACCATTGCATCTATGTGAAAAAGTTCAATGTAAATTTTGCAATTCCTTCTCTTTACGTAGATGATATTTTACTAGATGAAAATAATTTGGAGTATGTGAAAACTGTCAAGAAATTTTTGAGTTTATCTCAAGAAACTTATATAAAGAAAATATTGGAACATTTTCGAATGAATAGTTGCAAATCCATGGATACTCCTGTAGCTAGGGGTGAAACTTTAAGCCTTGAAATGTGTCCAAAGACTGAAAAAGAAAAGGAAGACATGTCTTGAGTTCCTTATTCTAGTACTGTCAGGAGTTTGATGTATGTTATGATGTGAACTTACCCCGACTTTTGTTATGTTGTGAGTCTAGTTAGTAGGTATCAATCCAATCTTGGAAGAGATCAATAGAAAGCAGTAAAGAGAATATTTCGATACTTGAAGGGAACTACAGATCATACACTTTGTTATAGTGGATCTGATTTGTTCATAAGAGGTTATACAGATGTTGATTGGGCTGGTGACCGGAATGATAGAAAATCAACATCCGGTTATGCTTTCTTACTAAATGGTGGTGCTATTTCATGGAAAAGTAAGAATCATACTTGCACAACTCTTTCAACCATGAAATCTTAATTTGTGGCTTGTGCGTCTGCAGTACAAGAAGTTGTTTGGTTAAAGAGATTCTTTAAGCATTTGAGTATTACAAAGGACTCTTTAGGCCTCAAGCACAGGAAAAAAATCTTTAGGCCTCAAGCACAGGAAAAAATGGAAAAGAAATGGGAAAGACAAAGAGACTGGAGAAGTGCCCTCTAAGAAAAAGAAGAAGTCAAATTCAAAGAAAGAAAACCAATTTTTCAAGAAGAGAAACAAGAGAAAAATGAAGTGCTACAATTGCCAAATATTGGGGCATTTTGCTCATGAATGTACTAAGCCAAAAAAAGTAGCATTTCTAAACGCATCTCAAAGTACAACATATTTTTCTACCATTTCTTTACTAACTGAATCTTATCCTATGTGGATTGTAGACTCAAGATCCACCGACCATGTGAGTCGAGATCGAGAAGCGTTTGTATAGTTTCGCCGAGTTTCATCTTAATCAAGGTGGATCTACGTAGGAAATAATGTGAAACTAGAAGTCAAAGGGATAATCACTTGCAAAGTAGACTTGTGTAGTGGCCGTTCATTGATGTTGCATAATGTACTATATACATTAGAGATTCGACGAAACTTAGTATCTGTGTTTGTTCTTTTAGATGTTGGTTTTGATTTGTTTTTTTAGAGGTAATGGTGTTAAAATAACTCTAGATTTGGACTACGTTATGATCGTTTATCGTTTTAGATTGTAATCCTTCAACTTATGACTATTATGTTGACCGTTGTGTAATGGTATGTTATTCAAGTAACAATGATATTGATGTTATTACATGGCATGCAAGATTAGGTCACATAGGGCATGGTCAGATCGCTATAAACAGAAGCAGATTTTCTCACATTTCTCTCTCCTCTTTTTCACGTTCCACGTTCCTTAAAAGTTACTCCCACAAGGATTATTTTAAGGGGAGGCAGAACAGTTACAGTTATCCTTTTAAAAGGAATTATCCATATAATTAAATAATTAATTAATTGGATATGGCTAGATTGGGTCGGGTCGGTCCACATGGTGACCCACGACCCAAAACGTACATCTCCCACTTCACACATGGTGGACAAGACCTAAGCCAACACAATATTAATATAGACACAAAATTCATATGAAAATAGTTCATGCGACCTGTGAGCAGGAAGAGCTTACCTTTAAGGTTTTACAAGCCTTACCTAGGAATCCAATCACATGTTGAAATAATTCACTACTATTTTTAGGACACAATTACTCACAATACCTAGACGTCATTCACTATTTCAGTAGTTACTTATTCGATCCCTCGACCTCTTAATGAGGTGAACTAGATTTCATGTTTAACTTTATACAAACAATTACACTCGAGTGTAATGGCCGGCTTATGTATACAAATTGAATTGCTCATTTTAATCATCTTCCCTTTCTACTCGAATCTATCTGTTCCATATCAACTGCTTTCCTAGACATGTACTGCATTGCCCAATCACTAATAGATATTAGTAACATGCTAAAGTAGCAACAAGGATCGAAACTTAAAGAAATTGTAAAAGGTCAAAGGGTATTTCATTGAAAAGTCATTTTAACTTTTCGGGGTCTCACATAATGAAGAAGCAGGGAACCATTCTTTCATTTACACACGTGCTATGATGTTTACACCTTAGATTGGTGTATGTATCTCATTCTTTAGATTATTCAACATCGTACAAACCTTGGTCTAAAGACCTCCAGATGTTTACACCTTAGATTGGTGTATGTGTCTCATTCTTTAGATTATTCAACATCGTACAAACCTTGGTCTAAAGACCTCCAGATGTTTACCCCTAGTTTCTCTCTTCATTGATCCTTAAAATCACCTTCTTGGAGAAACTTTTGTATGGACCATAAAACAAGCCATAATATGCTGGTGAAACTCATCTCTTCACGTTCTCCGACGTAAAAAGCGATTGCTCGTGTGTGAGAGCCAATCTTGCGACTTGTTCAACACACTTTATATCTTACAAATTATAACATGCGTATCATATTTGAATATGAATCCAATAGTACTATATAGAAGAGAAAATAATAACGATCAAGTTATTTTACAATATAGAAATATCATCATATTCTACGCAAACCTAGAGCCTTTACGTTTTTTTCAAACAAGTCTCTAGAAATGGCCTTCGTAAAAGGATCAACTATCATTTCACGTGTAGAAATGTATTGCAAAGTTATTTCTCCACTTGCCGCTACGTCTCTCACAAAGTTATACCTGATGTCAATGTGTTTGGTCTTACTATGACTTTTAGGATCCTTCATATATGCGATAGCAGCTTGAGTATGACAATATAGAATCAAGGGACCCTTAGAGTCCTTTGTAATACTCAAATACTCAAAGAATCTCTTTTACCAAACAACTTTTTGTACTGCAGACGCATACACCACAAATTCACATTCCATGGTTGAATGAGTTGTGCAAGTTTTCTTCTTACTTTTCCATGAAATAGCACTACCATTTAGTAAGAACGCATAACCGGTTGTTGATTTTTTATCATTCCGGTCACCAGCCCAATCAGCATCTCTGTAACCTCTTATGAACAATGAGATCCACTACAATAAAGTATATGATCTACAGTTCCCTTCAAGTATCGAAATATACTCTTTACTGCTTTCCAATGATATCTTCCAGGATTGGATATGTACCTGCTAACTAGGCTCACATCATAACAAATGTCGGGGCGAGTACACATCATAACATACATCAGACTCCTGACAACACTAGAATAAGGAACTCGAGATATGTCTTCCTTTTCTTTTTCAGTCTTCGGACACATTTCAAGGCTTAATGTTTCACCCCTAGATATAGGAGTATCCATGGAAATGCAACTATTCATTCGAAAATGTTCCAATATTTTCTTTATATAAGTTTCTTGAGATATAGTCAAAAATTTCTTGGAATGATTTCTTTGGATCTTAACACCTAATATATAGTCTGCTTCACCCATATCTTTCATATCAAATGATTTTGAAAGCCATGACTTGACAGTTTTAACATACTCCAAATTATTTTCAGCTAATAAAATATCATCTACGTAAAGAGAAAGAATTACAAAATTTCCATTGGAATTTTTCACATAAATGCAATGGTCTTCATCGATCATGGTGAAATCAAATGACATAACCTCCTTATGAAATATCAGATACCACTGCCTTGAAGATTATTTAGGCCATAAATTGATCTTTTTTTCTTTACCAACTTTGTAGTGAACATCTTTGATTGTTCTTTAATATGAATATTTGAGTTTTATCCTCTTTTGTTTTGGATAAGTGAATTATTATTCTAATGCACAATGTCATATGGTGTTTCTTTATTAGACATGTAAATTTGTGTGATTATACTCTAAAATAAATTAATGTACACATTAAGAAGTTAATTTCAAATTTTGGTTAAATATTTAATTCGTAGATGATGATTGGTCTCTTACGTGTCCTATCAATTTTACATTTAAATATGAAACTTTTATGAGAATTGATTTGCTTGAATATGTATGTCACATGCATAATTGATTAAAAAATCTTGCCTGATTATATCTTATAACAAACATGGCATCAAAAGTATCATTGCTGACTTAAACAAAGGTGAAAAATTTAACAGTGACAATTACGACATCTGGAGTCATAAATTATGATATGTACTGGAAGAGCAAAATGCTCTGGAAGGTATAAACCATATTTTGAAAGTTGGCTATTTTTTTTAGATGTAAGTTTTGGGTCGTGGGTCGCCCATGTGGATAGACCCGACCCAATTTTTTTTACCCTATCAAATAAATAAATAAATTATATGGATAATTCCTTTTAAAAGGATAAGGCAGAACAATTACACTGTAGCTGTTCAATCTCCCCTTAAAAGACTCCTAGTGGGAGTAACTTTTAAGGAACGTGGAACGTGAAAATGAGGAGGAAAACACGTGAGAAACAAAGAAGAAAAACTAGGGATCTGTAAAGAAATAGAGAAGTAAGTTTCTTATAGAAATCAATCAACACTCTAAGGAGACTCTAAGTTTGTGAACAAAGACCGATCTTTGTTGCCTTGAGATTCAAAGAGTGATCTGGAGCAATTTCTTTCAACAACAAAGTCAACAATAAATATTTTCGCTGCAAGTTACAATGTACACATCTTATTGTTGTTTTGCCTATAAAATTCCTTTATTGGTATCAGAACCATCGTTAATTGATCTCATTACGCGCTGCTTCCTTGTGTATTCACTATGTATGTTGAAACAAAAAATTGTGATTTTTTTTAAAATCAGTGAATAGAAAAAATTGGAAGATGTTAAGTTTTTTTAGACTATTTAAATGTGGATTAATTATATGGTAAATAGGACTCAAAATCTTATTTGATTATGATTCATATTGTAGATATGATTCTTTTCTAACTAAGAAAGAAATTCTGATTTATTTTATTAAAACTTCTATTGTTTGTAGCAATCTGAAAATTGTTTGTACAATATTTTTTGTCAAAACTCATGTTTTCATGATCTGATCGTTTGTAGCTTTCACAAAATATATTATAATGAAAAATGAATTTAAAATGAGTGAGATATGAATTTTTGAAAGTTGGTTGTTTTTTTGACTGTTTTTTGGAAAAACTTCTTTAGTTTGTAGGGAAAATATTTGTTTTTAATTTTTTTTTTAGGGATGAGATTTGTGTCCTATTTAAGATTATTTTTTTGGAAAAAGAATATGTGTCATTTTTAGGGTATTATTGGTCCTGTTTATTCATTTTGTCCTTTAGTTCCTTATGTAGTTGCTTGCCTTTTATGCGAAATTTGTGACATATGTTGTCACATTAAATGGTATTAACCATATTTCTATTTTGTTCCCATTTCAGATATGGCTGAATGGGAACATGCTCAAATTACTCCAAGTGGGAGTTCTCAGAGTTGAGCAAATGGACGAGGTAGAAGAAAAATCTGCCGTAAGACATGTTTCCGAGAGCGTGAAATCATATTGATTCGTGTCCCAAAGGCGACACAAAATCTATTAAGGAATGAAAGGACGATTCGAAGGAAAAGAGAAAAAGACCTAAGAGAGTTTATGTCTTTGAAGTTGGATCCTCTTGGCTCTTTCATAAACTTCCTCAGAACCTTTGTCATAAAATTTGAAGAGGTTAATGAAAGTGACATTCGAGTTACAGAGAGGGAAAGAAATAAGGTTTTGTATCATTCCTTGCTAGAATACTCGAAGAATGAAATGAATGAGACTAGTATCGAAATTGGGGATAATGAAGAATTATGGGTGTATATGGTAAAAATAGGAGTTTAGTGGGTAAAACATCACAACATAATCATTTTTTAGTATTGTCTTTTGTTGTTTTTTCTTTACAAACTTTGTAGTGAATATCTTTGATTGTGCTTTAATATGAATATTTGAGTTTTATCCACTTTTATTTTGGATAAGTGGATTATTATTCTATTGTACAATGTGATATGTTGTTTGATTATTAGACATGCAAATCTGTGTGATAATAGTCTAAAATAAATTAGTGTACACATTAAGAAGTTAGTTTCAAATTTTGGTTAAATATTTAATTCGTATATGATGATTGGATGCTTATGTGTCTTTTCAATTTTACATTTAAATATGAACCTTTATGAGAATTGAGTTGCTAGAATGTGTAAGTCTCATGCATAATTGATTAAAAAATATTGCCTGATTATATCTCATAACATACATGGCATCAAAAAGTATCATTGTTTAGTTAAACAAAGGTGGAAAAATTAATGGTGACAATTACGACATCTGGTGTCGTAAAATATGGTGTTTACTGGAGGAGAAAAATGCTCTGGAAGGTATAGACCATGTTTTGAATCAACTAGAAGAGGGTAATTGATATACTGTGAGTTTACGGTATTTCTAATACATTTCACTTACAAGTTGTGTGTGTCTAGGGCTTTTTTGTATTGGTTTTTATGTGTTTTTATTGTATTTTGCAGGAAAGATGTTAAGGTGCGGAAGTATAGAGACAGCTGAAAGAAATGCAGAAAAAGGGCATTCACGGAGGTGATCGACGGACCGTAGGTCCATTGACGGTCCGTAGGTGATGACAGTAAATCAGCAGGCAAGGTATGGAAGACAAATCAGGGAAATCTGACCAAGTGTAGAACCACGGTGGCCATTGACGGTTCGTAGATTGATCTACGGACCGTACTAATCAATCCGTAGATTGATACTGCGAGGGTTCCAATATCTGATCCGTCGTTTGCTTCAGAGAAGCTGATTTTTGGAAGCTGAAATATTTTCTATGTCCTGGCTGACAGAAGGGACTTACGGACCGTAGATCCATCGACGACCCGTAAGTCAGACTCGTGGAATGAAGACGCGTGCCTGAACAAACTTTCCTTAATTTGTTTCCCTTTTTATTTTAGGATTTGTTTTCTATAAATAGGGCATGTAAACCTCGTTTTATGGGGTTAGACATTATTATTCTAGTTTTACTTTGTGACTGGGGAGATTAATTGGAAAACCTAACAATTATTGATTTCCTAAGTTCGTTTTGAAGATTCTGGCTTTGCAATTCAAGTTGAATTTCTGGGTTTATTATTCTTTTTACGTAAGTTCATGATTTCTTCATCTAAAACTATGAATTGTGTTCTTGTTAATATGGGTAACTAAATCGACAACTAGGGTTGTGGGAACCATGAGTGATTAACAAAGTATGAATAGTAAATAAGTAATTCTTGAATAGTGTTTTGCATGCATTGATAATTCTTTCGTTTAGAATTCTTTTTAACGAGTGCACGCGTTAGAACTCGCCTTGTTGCTATTTGCCGGACCAAGGAGGTAATCAACAAGAAAAGAATTATCAACATAGATTTAGTGTGATACTATCTAATAGGCTAGTGTCGATTGGGGCGAAGTAATAACTAAGCCAAACATCGATTATGATGTCTAATATGAGGTAAAGGTAAGGGTTAGTAAATTATACACACGTAGCCGGACCAAGTTGCGGGGTGAAATTCTCTAGATGCCGGACCAAGGATTTAGAGATACCTAACTTATCACTTTGCATGTAATACACTAGGAAAGGATTGCTGTTACTAGGATTAATGCATTATTAGCTTGTGGGGAACACGTATACCCTAGTTATCTCTCTCATCTTGATAACAACCATAATTGAGTTTTGATTACTAATTACTTGTTAAATTCTTACTATTTGTTTCACACAAACAAAACCCCCCTTTTTATTACCTGTTTCTGGAAGTAATTTGACTAATTAAATATAATTGTTAGTTAAAGTAAAGTCTAAACCATTTTCCTCATGGGATCGACCCTAACCTACAAGTTGGGTTCTTTACTTGATAACGATCGCTTATACTTCTGTAGGGAAGTGTAATTTGAGCGTATCAAATTTTGGCACCGCTGCTGGGGAATTTGGATTTTAGATTTATTTTAACTACATTATTGAACGTTAGTCAAATATTTCCTAATTTTACCTTTTCTCTTTGTTTTTGTTTCTCTCAGGTTCTGACTCTAGTGTATGCCAAGTACACGGAGCCAGGGTGAACCACTTACTCCTTTCGATCTAGAGCTGAACCGCACTTTGCGAAGAATGAACAATCCAAGAGATCCCATTGATCCTATCGTAGGAAATCTAGATGATGCAGTTGAGTTACAACAACAGAGGGTAGTTGGTGGGGACATCCAGGTTCCAGCTGAAAATCGATTGGGGGATGCGTTAAGGGCGCAAGATCCACTAAGCCCATGACAACATGACAACTATCGGGGCAACATGAATATAGAAGACTCTGATGGACCTATTGTCTTACCCCATCTACCTCCAGGGCACACATTTGTGGTGACTAGTAGTTTGATGCAGATGCTTACAACAAGAGGCTTATTCTCAGGATCGCCATCGGAGGATCCACATGCTCACTTAGCCAAGCTAAGGGTGGTTTGCAAAAATTGTGTAGGTAGACCAGACTTGGATCTGGATGTCATTGGATTACGAGTGTTTCCTCTGTCACTAATAGGTGATGCTGCAGTATGGTTCATTGACCTTCATTATAACTCAATATTTACATGGGACCAACTGGCAGAGATGTTCCGAGCGAAGTACTATCCAGTGTCCAAGAAGCTCAATCACAAAGATAGGGTCAACAATTTTGTAGCATTACCTGGAGAGTCTGTGAGCAGCTCTTGGGACAGATTCACTGCATTCGTAAAAGGTGTTCCAAATCACCGTATTGATGATAAGTCGCTGAAGGAATTTTTCTATTGAGGACAGGATGATAACAATAAAGCAGTACTTGACACTATTGCTGGAGGTTCATATGGTGATTGTACATATGCACAAATTGCTGAAAAACTGGAGAGGATCTCTCGCAACAATAAAGCATGGAGCACTAGGAGGTCAGATACTGGGAGAAACACATTTTCCGTTCATAATACAACTATCAATTTTGCAGATGATATTCGTGAGGAGATGGCCCAGATGAGGACAAAGTTGGGGTTGGTATTGAAGCATGTGAGCGGAGGAGCAGAAAAGGTAAATGTTGTGAACTACTTAACTAGAATTCCACCACCAGTTGAGGAGTGTTACTATGAAGAGGATGCTTATGCTGTGAATGATCAGACGGGGGGTTTCCGACCAAATGCCCAAGGATCTAACACAGAAAATTGGCACCAAGGTCAAGGGAACCAAGGTCGGAACTATGGAAATTACAACCGAGAGGGTCACTATGTCCGGGATGGGAACTTCAATCGCGACAACAACTACAACAAGAACAACTATGACAATAGAAACGATCGGGTTGGACCCTATGTTCCCCCTCAAAATCGGGAATCTGGTGCTAGGGAAGGTGGAGGTAACATGATGCGTATTGAAGATATGATGCAGAAGATGATGAGAAGGTTTGATGCAACTGATGAGAATGTGAAAGAGATGAGAAACGACTTGTCTGGTATTGGTCAAAAGGTTGATGCCCATACAGTGTCAATAAAACATCTAGAGCACCAGATGACTCAGTTGTCTACTACAGTGAACCCGCGTCAACTTGGCACTCTTCCTAGCAACACCATCCAGAATCCAAAGAATGATGGTCATTGTATGTCAGTTACTACTCGAGGGGGTAAGCAAACCATAGATCCACTTATGCCATCTGTGGTGGATGCTGAGATTAGAAAAGAAGATGATGTGGTGGAAGTTAGAGAAGATTCTGAGACTACGACAGAGCAAGAAACGGAGATATCTCAGAAAGTGGTCCCCATACCTAGACCTCCACCACCTTTTCCACAGAGGTTAGTGAAGAAGACTGAAGATGGTAAATATCGCAGGTTTATTACTATGTTGAAGCAGCTTTCTATCAATGTTCCTTTGATAAAAGCCTTGGAGAAAATGACTGGGTATGCAAAGTTTATGAATGATATGGTGACAAAGAAAAGGTCTGTGAGTTTTGAAGATGATGATAGATTGCAGCATTATAGCGCTATTGCTACAAGATCTCTGGTGCAGAAGAAGGAAGACCCTGGTGCTTTCACGATCCCATGTACTATAGGGTTGTTACACTTTGCTAAGGCATTGTGTGATCTTGGTGCTAGCATCAACCTCATGCCCTTGTCTATTTGCAAGAAGATGGGTCTAGGGGACCCAAAGCCCACTGCAATGCGGTTACTAATGGCCAATCGAATTGTGAAGAGGCCCATTGGTGTACTCCATGATGTGCTAGTGAAAGTAGAGTCTTTCATCTTTTCGGCGGATTTTGTGATTCTTGACTGTGAGGTTGATTTTAAGGGTCCCGTCATCCTTGGAAGACCATTTCTTGCCACAGGGCGTGCATTGGTTGATACAGAAAAGGGGCAGATGAAGTTCAGACTGAACATTGAAGAAACAACTTTCAATATATGTAGGCCCATGAAGCAGAATGGTGAGCTCCAAATAGTATCTACTATAACTTACAGAGTGGAGAGTGGGACAGAAGTGCAAATTGAAGAGCGACTAGGTGTTGAGGCACTAGCAGCAGTCATGATGAATTTCGATAGTGATGGTATTGAAGAGTATGATGAGTTGGTAGCCGCACTCGATAAGTGTGAATATCGGACCAAACCAAAGAAATATGAGTTAGACATGAAGAATCGCGAGTCCCCACGCACAAGACCATCTATTGTGGAGGCACCGAAATTGGAGCTTAAGGCTCTACCACCACACTTGAGGTATGTATACTTGGGCGAAGTGAATACTTTGCCGGTCATCATTGTGGCAGATTTGAAAGCGAGACAAGTAGAGTGCTTGGTGACTGTGTTAAAGAGGTTCAAGCGAGCTATTGGGTGGACTATTGCAGATATTATTGGGATTCCCCCCGGTATTCGCTCTCACAAAATCCAACTCATGCCAGATCATAAGCCCAATATTGAGCACCAGTGAAGATTAAATCCACCTATGCAAGAGGTAGTTAAAAAAGAGATCATCAACTGGCTGGACGCAGGAGTTATTTATCCTATTGCAGATAGTAGTTGGGTATGTCCTGTGCAGTGTGTGCCTTAAATGGGATGTATGACTGTGGTTCCAAATGAAAGAAATGAGCTTGTTCCAATGAGGCCCGTTACTGGATGGAGAGTTTGTATGATTACTGGAAGTTGAATGCATGGACTGAAAAAGACCACTTTCCCATGCCATTCATGGACTAGATGTTGGATAGACTTGCAGGAAAGGGTTGGTATTGTTTTCTTGATGGGAATTCGGGCTACAATCAAATTTCTATATCTCAAGAAGACCAAGAGAAGACCACCTTCACTTGCCCATATGGGACTTTTGCATTCAAACGGATGCCATTCTGGTTGTGCAATGCTCCAGCAACCTTCCAGCGGTGTATGTGTAACATCCGACAATTTAAAATGAATATGAAGAAGCTTGAAATTGGAAGTAGTCATTTTTGGAAAAAAATTCAGAATCTGGAAATTCGGCCAAGTGTGGAAATCAGTGAGTTTTTGGCCAACTTTGAG
>JAJOON010005931.1:0-23706 GCA_029582645.1 Solanum megistacrolobum
AATGTTGAATTAGTAGGGAATTGAGTAATGTTGGTTATGGCTTTGGAGAATGGTAAGATGGCTTAATCTCTTAGTATTGATATAATTGTTATTGATTGGTTTGATCCACCTTTGGTGGAGGTGGTTATTTGTTGTATTATTGTGAATTAAGGCCATGAAGGGCATTATATAAATGTTATTATATTGTTGTATTATTATACACATATGAGGCTATATGTAAAGTCCTATATGAAGCTATATGTAGAGTTTTATGTGAAGCTATATGTGAAGGTATGATGTGAATGAGTTTTATGTGAAGCTATATCGGTAGGCCTAAGGCACCCTTCCAGGGGGATTTAATGAGCTATCCTTAATGAACCTTGATCGGTAGTTCCTTGTGGTGCCCTTCTTGGTAGATGTGTTATGGGTCGGTAGACCTAATGATGGTGCCCTCTCTAGCACATACATGTGAATGAAATTACTTTCTGAGAACTAAGGCTAAGCACCGAGTGGATATTGAATCCCTGAATATTGTCTCTCAATGCCATGTCTAATGGATTGAATCCCTCTCAACCTTGTCTAATGGATTGGCTCACTCTCTAAACGTTTGAATCCCTGAATATTGTCTCTCAATGCCATCATCTTTGAAGGAGGGAAAAGTTTATATTGAATGCCTCGGTAAGCTCGTCCCATGACGTAATAGAATCCCTCGGTAGATCAGCTAACAATTTAGTTGTTTCTCCCTCAAACAGAAAGGAAACAACTAGAGACCGATTGACTCTTGTGAAATCTTTTTAAATAAGAATGGACCACATACGTCCACGAAGTTTCGAATATGATCTTGGGAATCCTCATGAGCTAGCCCTCCGAATAATCCTTTCATTTTCAAAAGTTGCAACATCGTTCTAGTCACGTGGAAGACAACATTTCCCACAACCTGAGGTTAATGGATAGCACCTACACCACCCAATTGAACTGGTTAATTGCTATTATTCAGATTTTCGATGTCATCTTCGTGGCCAAGTTGGCTATCTTTACTTCAGTTCACACTCATTTCGCGAATGGTTCACAAACAACCAATAACAAATACAAAACAAAGTAAGTCCATTCAACTACAAACAATATTAGATCACAACTATAATTAAATAAGAGAATTCTAAACACCACTCACCGGCAACGGCGCCCATTTTTTATAATGCTCAACTAGACTTCATCCAATATTAAGTGGAGGCGATCACAATCTAGTATAAGCCAAACAAAGCGCTGCGGTCGATCCCACAGGGAGTGATACATGTTAGAATTCAGCTACGAAGTGAAAGGCATGTTCTAATCGATTGTAGGAATACAAATTATCAAAATCATTTAAGTAAATCAAAGGGACTGAAAACAAGTGTCAAATGAGGGGTTAAGTTTTGTCAATTGACGACTAAGTAAAATAAGGGAATAATCAAGTAAATAAGGGATACTTGGGGATGTGATCGATTAATTGTTAATTCTTCTATACGAGTGATTATTAACTATCAAAGTTCGGTGAATCTTAGTTGGTAGGCTAGGCTTTAAATGCAATAGCCATCTCTCAATCAACTACCGCAAATCAAGTGTGTTTTCTTGAACCTCAACAAGTATCATACTATGAATAATCTAAAACCTCAATTTACCTACTCTCTCAAGCTAGATAGGTAGAATCGGATTAAGATTCACTCTCTCGAGCTAAACCCATAACAACCCAATAACTATAATCATCAATTTGTATTCTTAATTCTGAAACCTCTCTCTCGAGCAAGCATAGAATGCTAATCTAGAACTGCATTTGCAACTACAATTCATAAGGTAAACCTCAATTAACAATTAAAACCACTTCAAAACAACAATTAATTTAGTCATTACTAACATCCATTAGCTAATTAAGACAATTAATCACATAATCACACCCCCAAGAATGGGGGTTTTAGCCACTCATCATAAAATGTAAAAAATCAATACCAATTACGTTCTCCATAGCAGGATATTAATCTCCAAGAATTTACAATGCTTAAATTTAGCTTGAATTCAAAAACCCAACTCAAAATCTACTAGAAAACTCCTAGAACTAAGGAAAGTAATACTTAAGATGAAATCTCGAAGTTCAACAATGGTAAAATTACTCAGGAAATGATCGGATTCCTTTTTCTCCTTTTAAAAAGTCAATTTATACGTTCTCAAATTTTGGCCTTCATGGTCACTCGACATAGTTAGTTGAGTATCGCCGACCAAGTTGGCGATGCGCCAATGGCTCAATTCCATCACAGTTTTGTCTTGGCTCTTCATCCTTCAGACCCTGTAACTTTAGGTGATCCAAGTTTGTGTCGCTGATCTGTTCAGCGAACATCTGTTCGTCGGTTCGCCGAAGGTCCAAATTAATCACCAAATTGGCTTCTCCCTAGGGCTGTCAGTATAGAACTTTAGGTGAGCTGAAGTGCCACTTCACGAGTCGCCGAGGGGCTTTGGTGATTCTCAACCTTTAATATCTTAAGACTTTTTCATCTTTTTCGCTTCTTTTTACCGGTATTGTCCTTGCCTTGTTCTTTTGCCTTTATATATGTAAATTGGCATTAAACATCAATTTAGAGCACAAAATAAGCATCGAGATCACTAATCCTATGAATAACAAGCCCTAAATGAGTCGAAATCCCAAACTCATCAGTGAAGAAGATCCTTATTCTTGACTGTATCCTTATTCAACTATTGATAATCAATACACATCCTAATACCACTATCCCTCTTCTTCACAAATAAGACCTGTGTGCCCCTTGAGGATGCACTAGGCTTAATAAATCGTTTATGCAACACGTTCTCTAATTGGGATTTCAATTCCTTCTACTCTGCTAGAGCCGTCTGGTAAGGAGAGATGGAAATGGGCTTCGTTCCCGAATCAAAGTAATTAAAAAATAAATATCATGATTTGGAGGAAGACAAACTAAGTCTGTAGGAAACACATCCATGAACTCTCTCACCACCCTCATCATCTTTAAAAGGGATGGATCGTTAATAAGATCGTGAATATAGGAAAAATCAGATAAGAATCCCTTCTCCATTATACAATGGACATGAAGAAAAGATAATACTCCCTTCAGATACAAACTCAGACCACCCTTCCACGCAAATCGAGGTAAGCTGCGAAAAGCTAAGGTCACGGTCTTTGCATAACAATTTAAGATCACAAGATACGGAGATAACCAATCAATACCCAATATCACATAAAAATCAAGCATATCAAGTAAAATTAGGTCTGTCTAAATCTCACTATAAGAACATCTCACTACACAGCCTCGGTACACCCGATCACTTTCTAAGGTTGAGACACTAATAGGCACAACAAGAGACTCAGACACATGATCAATAACCTTAGCATAAAAAGTAGACACATAAGAATTCGTCAACCCAGGATAAAATAATATTGTAGAAGAATAAAGAAAGACTAGGACAGTACCTATGATCACTACATCTAAGGCATCTATCTCGAATCTACCTGGCAGAAGAAAGAACAGTCAAAGGTCACCACTAGTTTAAGAGCTACCACGGTACTACACTGATCTCTCTTAGCTCCACCCTTGGCAAAGCCTCTATGTAACACCTCAAATTTGGAAAAAAATGAAAATGTAGTTTATGTGATGGTGTCTATGTTTTAGAGTCCCATCTATGGATGGTAGATGCTGCTACCGGCCATAGATGGAAACTATTGGAGCTGCGGAAAATTAAATTTCTGAATAAAGTCCTAGTATCCTTTTAATGGTTCAATAGGATGGTTTATCAAGCTTTGTACGAGTCATAGATAGGTTTTGTAGGTAAGTACCAGACTGAGTAAAATTTTGAGGGTCAAAGTTGGGTTCTATGGTTGGTATGTACGGTTTGTAAGAAGACTTACAAGCCATACATAGGGTTCCATCAAAATTGATTAGCATTTGAAGTCCCAATAACCTGTCAACAGTTGACTAGTATGATATGTAGAATAACCTATGAACCGTAGATGGGGCTCGATAATTATCTTAATGGGGATTTTGGGTCTTTTCCCTAATTGTTTTAACCCAATATTATATTGTTTTACCTTTTATCCTAAGCCCTATATAAACGTTTTAATCCCCAACTAACCCATTATGTAACACCCCATATTCGAAATAAGGCAAATAGTAGCTTTTGTGGAAATTTTAGGTGGCATCCATGAGGGCCAACCACGGCCTATGGGTTGACCTACAGACTGTAGGTGGGCCCGTGGATAGCAACCTCAGAAAATTATCCAGGTATGGACCAAGGAGGGACCCACGGATCGTAGGTCCATCAATGCCCTGTGGTCCAGACCATTTGTCGATTGGCCAAACTATCTGACCACAAATGATGACTGAACAGGAAGGACCTTAGGTCCATCCACAGTCTGTCGATCATGGTCCATAGTTCGTGGATGAAAATTATTTTTAGGGGCATAAGGTCTTTCCGATTTAAATTAAAACAATGTGGTGTCATTTTGCCTAAGTCTAGGACACCAATATAAGTATTTTTAACCCCCAAAATCCCCCAATTAATTCATTCTCTCAATTCCCAAAAGAAAACCCAAATCCTCTTACAAATGATGATCATGAAATCTAGTGCTTTGATAGTAAAGCCTAGACTATAACTTGTTGATTGTTGTTGGTGTAGTATAGAAGGGATACGTCCTATAATGAATTGATAAGTATGATTGTATGAATGTGAAGGTTTACTCACATGAATGATTTTAGGTTGAAATAATTGCTCACCTAAAATGAATCTAGACTAAAATGCTTAATGAATGATGAGGCTAGAGGTGATTACCATTGACCTCCATATTCAAGGATTTGAGGTGACTCTCATACTCCTTAGACTTGAACAAGAGGTGATTCCCCACGTTCCTACTACGATGAATGGACGTGGAGGCGAGTACCCATGATCTTTGTGAAATGATGTGGAGGCGAGTAGTCGTGCCAAATGATGAGGTTGTGGAGGCGAGTACTAGTAATCTAAAAAAAGTAAGGCAAGAGGCGAATACCTATTAGCCTTTATAAGATAGGCATTGAGGCAAATCCACATGTCAGTAAAACTAAGTATGATTAATGTTATTATGTTATGAATTTGACTTGTTTGGAGTGTTTCTAGATATGCCTCCCATGATGTAAGCTTGACTACGTGCGGATGACCTAAGTCTTGGCTAAGCTTAAGTGAGGTTACTTAAGGGAGTATTCCTCTTTCATTATGATATATATTATGTATTGATTATGATCATGACTTATATCTTATATTGACCAATGCTTATGATTATATTATTTGTGCTAGCCATCATATTTAGTACTTGATTGTACTAACGCATACTCTTGCTACATTCTTATCAAATATATGGTCTGGTGCTCCAGATTCACACACATGTGGGTAGGTTCTTAGTGATCAATAATTGATGTTTTTGTTAGTCCTCATTGTGTTCAAGGATGTGATCACCAGTCTCTATTATGCTTTTCCTTTATGTTTTGGACTATTGTATGGGTAGCGTCCCAAGAGTTCTATTCTCTTATGATTAGATGGTTTGAGACAATGTCAAGTTAGACTTTCACTAGCTTTTATAAAAAGACTTGATTGTATTGCAATTTTTTAATTCCCAGTCATTTTTATTACATTATGTTATGATATGCTAAGTAGCTTATATGAGGCCTCTCGGGTTCTGATACACCTTTTTACATCTAGGGGTACTCCTGGTTCATGATAAACTTCGTAATCAGAACACAAGGTTTAGAATGTTTCTAGGATATTTCAAACCACGTCTAGTGGAGTCTTGTTCATAAATGTGAAGAGCGCCACATTTATGAATCGGAGGCAATTAGATGTTTAGAAAATTTGACTTCTTTACTTTTCTAAGTTGTGCCATGGAGTTTAACTCTATAAGTCTTTCACTTAATCCGTGCCCGATGGTTTTCAGGAAATGACTACTAGAAGGGACGTTGCTAGAAGGTTGGAAGAAGGCAATGTTGAGCAAGAAGTTCCTCCTCAAGATCCTCCTCAAACTCTGATTGACCCATCGAATGAGATTGTGACTAATGTGGAGTTAAGTCGGGATTCTAAGTGTTGGCTCAAGCCCTGATGTCACAAGCTAGCAGAGAGGTGGTAGCCCCTATGAACCCAAGTGTGGGTATGATGACGACAAGAGTGAGAGATTTCACAATAATGAACCCTCTCGAATTTTATGGCTCCAAAGTTGAGGAAGACCCTCAAGAGTTTATCAACGAGGTCTATAAGGTACTTGTTATCATAGGTGTGACTTCGGTAGAAAAGGCGGAACTAGCCGCTTACAAACTAAAAGGGGTTGCTTAGATTTGGTTTAATCACTGGAAAGAGGCAAGGTTAGTGGAAGCGGGTCCCACAGAATGGGAAAGGTTCAAAAGTGTCATGACCCAAGGGTACACCCTATATGTAACATAGCGTACTTGATCCCGAATGAGTCTCATACAAGTCCTTAGCATATCATAACATAAGACAATAAAAAAGTGCAGAATTTTAAAACATTTTCCATACAATCAAAGTCTTTTATAAAGCAAAGCGGAAGTCTTATTACACTTGTCTCAAACAATCTAGATTATGAACATCTTAGGGATCAAGGCCATACAATAGTCTAAAGCATTTAAAGAAATACATAAAAGGAAATGGTGGCTATGTCCTCGATGCTATGAGGATTCACCAAGTCTTCAACTCCTTGCTCCTGTAGAAATCTAGCTACAAGAATGGCACTCAAAAATTGCCGGATCCTACATTTGATGAGAATCTAGGCAAGAGTATACGTTTAGTACTAACTATGATAGCTAGCATAACATCATAAGAGCATAACATAAGGGTTACTCAACATAAGTCCTATGCCATAATCATAAGAAATACTTCATGAAACATAAACTATAAGAATAAGAGACAATAACATAATTGTGCAATGCATGAAAAAGACCCCATAATCCCATCCATAATCAGTACCACTTTAGGTCATCATACTTATACTTTTTGATTGGAGACTAATCCCTCTTTTAAGACATTGGAACACTAGGAGATAATTCCTTAAGCACATCTTAGTCCCTCTTCTTTACTTTTGAACACTATGAAATACTTATTCAATCATGTCTAAGTTCATTATGTTTGAACACTTCGAGATACTTCTTAAGCATGTATTAGTTCATAATTAATTTTTAAACACTTTGAGATACCTCTTCAAATATGTCTTATTTCTTAATAATCTTGTACTAGTTTGGAATATAACCTTAACCGACATGAGATCACATGAGCTATCACACGATCCCCTCCGATGTTACCCACAACGAGAAGGGTTTGTCTACTTCCCTAGGATAGAACAGGTTAGTTAGCTTAGTTGGACCCACTAGCTAACTTTCCTATGGGGCCCTTAGTTATGGGATACATAGATTTCTACTAGGAAAGCCGAACTCCACTTGTGAGGGACTCCATCTCATGAGACATACTTTAAGAAACTCGGACTCTACTTGTGAGGGTTCCCATTTTGGAAGCCAGACTCAACTAGGTAAAATCTTCCATCTCATTTCAATATCCACTCGGTGCTAAGCAGAAATCTTACAAAATAACTTCATTAAGACTTACTTAATTCATGACTCATGGAGGGATGTCCTTGACAACCATTCCATGTTTAAAGTGCTTCTATCATTTTATGCATTCAAACATTCATAAAGTAGATGAGGAGGGTAAAGTCCTTCCACAACAATGATACTCACTAGTCTAGCATTCTCATATAAGCTTCAATCTAAAAGCCATTACAAGTATAATTTAAAATATTAGCTTTACTCTCAAAGCCCTAGCAATAAACATTCATGACTACAAGCCTTACTCTCAAATCTTTACTTCTTACAATCATCATACATACCTAGATTTCAAGGAATTCTAATCACATACTTCATTCTTAAGTGATTCTAGTCATAAATCATCATAAAGGTTCAATCTAAAGCTTTACTTGTCATGATCCATCACATATACATTATTCTAATTCAATTCATGTCTACATACTTTTATTCTTGAACAATTACTATACAAGTCATCAATTCTAGAAGATTATCTATGAATCCTCAATTTCGCCTTTCATGGCATAAACCCACATTACTTAAATTTCATCTATTAAACTAGGGTTAGGCATAAAAAACATGTAAATTCTTCATGATAGCATGATTCACTACTAATTCAATCATAAACAACCCATATCCACTAAATTGAAACCATACTCAATAATAACCCACAATATAGGAAGAAACCCTAACTATAATAGGGGTTCATCTTCACAATTGGGGGAATTCTAGGGGGCTCCTTGAATGGAAGAATCCATAGATGAATAATATATCATACCTTGATTAAAAATCCCTCAAAAAGCATGCAACAATGGAGGAATATTCCCTAACTTGCTCTTCTTCTTCTGTCACGACCCGATCCTACACCCCGGACATAACATGGGTACAAGACTCCGAAAAGCCTCATAGAATCCTCATAACATTCATATCATAACACATAAGAGAAGAGGTGAAGAATTTTAAAAAAATTTTAGTCCATTCAATCAAAATATTCATTTAAACCTAATAGCGGAAGTCTACTTGTCTCACATGACCATCTAATACCACTTGAATTGAGAATAGGGTCATGTATCTTACAATAGGAAGTCTAAAAAGTGTCTAATACAATAAAAGAAATGAACAATCAATAAAGCACTTGTCCTCAGATCCACGAGGACATACCACAAGCTTTGGAGAGAATCAATCCAAGCTTGAACTAGAAGAAATCAACTCACTTGCCGGAACCTACACTTTGTAGAAAAAAAGAAGAAATATGGCTTAGCACAATTAATGTGCTAAGTATGATAGAAATGCAAAGGCCATGGTTTAAAAAGGACATTTTGGTTGAAAACCGTGCTATATGCCTATTTGAGAAAACTTCATGAACTTTAGTATAAGAGGCATAAGATACAAACATAATCAACATATAAGCCATTTCATCACATTAGAGCCTTCACCTTAAGTAACCCAAAGATATACTTGTGCAATGTAAAAATGTGATCTTATACTACCATTCCTACTAAGTACCACTTTAAGGCCACAAAAGGTGAACTTACCATTATTCATACTCATCCCATACTACCAAAGCCCTCTCAAAGCCTACTCATGCAATGCATGAATGCCATCCCATAATACCACCCACACTTCATAGAACCTCTTGAGTAACCATAGCATGCATTTCAGATGAGGGGAATAAGCATTAACCGACATAGACCATGTGAGCTTAACATGGAATCCGGTGTCTTGTCACCACACTGTAAAGAGATGGTCTACTTGCCTAAGGTAGGACCGATAACATTTTAGCTTAGGTGGATCCACTAGCTAATAACCTATGCGGGAATATATTTATGGGATAAGAAAGATGTTCATTTAAACCCGGGAAGAGCTTCCATCTTACCATACCCAGTCGGTATTTAGCTTCCATTTCCATAGAGTAGTTCATTTTCATTAACATTATTATACTTGAGAGGTCTACCACCATTAGGTCTACCAATCAAAGTACATTACACACATGAAAGGGCCACCACCATTAGGTCTACCGATTCAAGGTACATTATTAGGATAGCTCACTGAATCCTCAAGAAAGGGCCACCACCATTAGGTCTACCGATTCAAGGTACATTATTAGGATAGCTCATTGAATCCTCAAGAAAGGTCCGCCACCATTAGGTCTACCGATTCAAGGTTTATCATCACATTAGTTTCTAGACTCATCATGAAGGGCTACCACCATTAAGTCTACTGGTTCAAGACATGGCCTAGAATACTTCATCATTAATTTATGAAAGGTCTACCAACATTAGGTCTACCTATTCAAAGTTCATTAAGTTGAGATACATTAGTAACACAAGAAGAGGATGCCTAAGCCTACCAATTCAAGATATAACATTACATTTAAGAAACCTTTCACATATATCATTATCATTCATAAGTGTATAATTGAGTATAACCTTTCAATTATAACACAATTGCATTCTAGACATGATCACATTACTTTCATTGAAATCATAAAGCATTTACTTAACATCATGATCATACATCAACCTTCATGAAATTGCC
This sequence comes from Solanum megistacrolobum, assembly GCA_029582645.1. Lineage (NCBI taxonomy): Eukaryota > Viridiplantae > Streptophyta > Magnoliopsida > Solanales > Solanaceae > Solanum > Solanum megistacrolobum. The sequence continues at coordinate 10,122 of JAJOON010005931.1, forward strand.
CTCAAAGGCTATGAATCACAATTCACCAACACACCTAGAATACTACAATTTAGGCATGAATAATGATATAATTCAATAAACCAAATCAATATAGACTTAATCTCTTCACATACTTCCATAATCAATCAACCCAAATTCACAATTTAGTAATTTGGGGGGAATCATGGGTTCATCGGGAAATACCTCATAATTAAACTTTAATTCATCAATTCAACCATAAACCATCATAAATAAACCTTTAGAAACATTTTGGAATTGAATCCATGACTTATATTGAAAACCCTACTTTTTGGGGAAATTTGGAAACTTCGAAATCATATTTTGGAGGGACTCTATGAGTGAAAGCTACCCATAGATGAAAGCCACCATACCTTGGTGGAGTTTTTCCCTAAATTTGTGAGGAAATACCTTGGTTCTTCAAGCCCTAACCTCCACTTCTTCTTCTTCTTTGGGAACTTCTAGAGAGAGAAATTTTGGAGTAGATTTACTCTTTTGGGTTTGATTGGGTTTTTGGGAATAATGAAGTAAAAAGGGTGTTTAATGACTTAAAATAGTTTATATAGGTGAAATAAAAGAATAAAAATTGACCCCATTAATTACCTAATCATTTTGGAAATTACCAAATGACCCTCGACTAAGCAGCCCCTTCCCAGGGGCCACACCTATTTGTACGAGCCATCAAAGGCACCATGGCCCGTGGTGGTGCCTGTGGTCGCTTCACCAGTAGCTCCATTCAACCTCTCAACCTCCCAAGAGGCTAAGGAAACCCCATGAGCCTTCCCACGGTCTGTGATCATGACCACGAGCCATAAAGTGGCTCGTGAAAGGAAGCCTTAGCTTGGGCAGCTTTTGGGGCACACTGCCTCACCAACCACAGGTGGCACCACGACTCGTGGTGGCCACCACTGGTCGTGAAGACCCTCACGGTCTTGGTAGGCAGTGGAAAGGCATGGTTTAGGCATCCTTGGCCCCCTAGCCATGGCACTCACCAAAAATCCTTGGCCCAACCCTTAACCTTTGACGTTAACCCTCACGTTTAGGTTCTAGTTCAACCTACTAATTTCCGAGGCGTTACATTATATCCTCCTTGGGAACATTCATCCTCAAATGACACATTTAAACACTTTACGGAATTAAAGACTCAAGACTAGCAGCCCTTAATGCATGCCACATCAAAATAATGCATAAATCATAGGAGGAAACATCAACTCCATCTTAACATACTCCATGCAACACAAGAAAGTAGGAACTACATCTATAAACTCATTATGCATGAAAACTTTAACATTTCTCATTTCATTGGAGGAATTACCCTAAAAAACTCAAAACATTGTCATCATAACATCATGAAGCAATTATGCAATTTTTCTCAAAAGCACATTTAAGCATGTTCAATAATTCAACTCATGAAGCACATATGCAACTCATACTAAAGAAACATCAACATGAGGAACATAGATCATAAAAACTCATTTTCTGATGAAACATGAGTTAATCAAGAACATGCATAACATAAGGAGACCATGGAAACATATAATCACACATGTCTCCAAAACATGAAACAAGCCAAAAGGAACTCTTTGTCTTAGGCATGAATAGGAATAGAAAGAAAGAGATAAGGATATAAGAACTCTCAACAACCTTACTTTCTAACCAAACCATCTCCCCCTTGGGAGCAAACCTATACTAAGGCTAACATGAAAATAACATAGGGACCTCAATAAAACATTCACTACCATAAGGGATTATCAATATACCGGTGCCTTCATCAGGAAGAGCTCATTTGTCCACTCTAGACCGGAGTGCATAGAGACGACCAAACATTGGAGCATTGGGATCCAGAATACTAAGAAAATCTTGTTTGGCCTCCCTTTCTTTGGCCGTAAGAGTAGGTCAATCTTTCACTTGGTGGTCACTATTTCCACAACCATAGCACCCATTTGTACAAGCTAGGCACTTTCCATAATGTTTCTTCCCACAATTAGTATAAGTAGGTTTACAAAATGGAGGTCCATTACCTTTCTCTTGGTTAACCCTAGGAGTGTTTGAAGAATCTTAGTTAGAAGCTCTCTTTTTGAACATTGGTTGACCAGGCTTATCGGATCTAGTCCTCTTCATCTCCCTATTCTTTTTCTTAACATCCACCACAAAGGATGATTCAGCGCCATTATGAACGGTGAAACCACCCTTGGTGGAATCCACTAGTTGGACACCTAGCCGGGCCAATCTATGAACATCTCAGACCAACTCTTTCTTTTAATCTTCTATATGAGCCAAACTACCCATGGATAATCTACTAAGTGCATCTGCTACAACATTAGCTTTGTTGGGGTGGTAAAGGACACTCATGTCATAATCCTTCAAAAGTTCTTACCACCTTCTTTGTCGAAGATTAAAGTCTTTTTCGGTAAATACATATTGAAGACTGTTGTGATCGGTGAAAATATCCACATGGACCCCATATAAATAATGTCTCCATAGTTTCAAAGCAAACAAAACCGTTGCTAATTCAAGATCATGGGTCGGATAATTCTTCTCATGTACTCTGAGTTTCCTTGAAGCATAGCCAATCACCTTATCTTGTTGCATGAGCACACACCCCAACCCTACTCTAGAGGCGTCACAATAAACAAATAAGCCATACGTACCCTCCGGTAAGGTCAACACCGAAGCGGAGGTAAGTCTATTTTTCAATTCTTGGAAGGTTTTCTCACAAGTCTCCAACCACTCAAACTTAGCCTTATTTTGAGTGAAAGTCATCAAAAGAAAAGTGATAGAGGAAAAACCCTCAACAAACCTCCTATAGTAACCCGGCAAACCCAAAAATCGTCTAATACCAAAGGGATTTAGAGGTGTAGGCCAACACTTGACAGCATCCGTCTTCTTAGGATCTACCTCAATACCCTTGCTTGACACAATATGACCAAGGAGGGGTACAAACCTCAACAAAAACTCACACTTACTAAACTTAGAAAATAGTTGGTGGTCTTTAAGGACTTGCAACACAATCCTCAAATGGTCCATATATACACCCTAACTCCTTGAATAGATCAAAATATCATCGATAAAAATGATCACAAATATATCAAGGTATTGCATAAACACCCTATTCAATAGATCTATGTTGGTGATTGCATGAATGAAGGTCAATTTTTGAGAAGTAACTAGCCCCTTGGAGTTGATCAAACAAGTCATCGATTCTCGGAAGAGGATATTTATTCTTTATCGTTACTTTGTATAATTGGTGGTAGTCGATGCACATTCTAAGAGACCCATCCTTCTTTCTAATAAACAACACCTGAGTACCCCATGATGAGATACTCGATCGGATAATCCCCTTGTCTAACAAATTTCGCAGTTGCTCTTTCAACTCGAACAGAGCCATTCTATAAGGAGTAATGGAGATAGGTTGCGTATCCGGTAAAAGATCAATGCCAAAATCTATTTCCCATTTGGGAGGAATACCGGGTAAGTCATCAGGGAAAACTTTCAGAAACTCATTTACTACTGGAACCGACTCTAAAGAAGGGGTTTCAGACTTAACATCCCTCAACCTAACAAGATGGTAAATTGACCCTTTGGAGATCATTTTCCTAGCTTTTAGACAAGAAATAAATTGACCTCGAGGGATAGAATTCCCCCCTTTCAACTCTAAAATTGGATCATTTGGAAATTATAATTTGACAACCCGAGTCCAACAATCTATAGAGGCATAGGATGCATGCAACCAATCAATACCCAAAATCACATCAAAATCCAACATGTCTAACTCCACTAAATCCACCAATGTGAATTTATGAGACAAAGAAATAAGACAAAATCTATAAACTTTCTTAGCCACTACAGACTCACCAACTGAGGTAGAAACCAAAAAAGGCTCCCATAACACTTCGCGGAGTATTTCAAACATCATAGCAATAAAAGGCGTCAGAAAGGACCAAGTGGCACTGGGGTCTAACAAAGTATGGGCATCAATAGAAAAGACTTGTAACATACCAATCACCACATCCAGGGAGCTCTGTTGAACTTCTTGGGATCGAAGAGCATAAAAGCGGTTTTGCTTTTGAGCATTGGAGTTTAAACCGCTTGTAGGAGGTTTCTTATGTCCTCTTCCATTCGCCGTAAGTGTTGGCAACTTTTTCAATTGAGTGCCACTCTCACCGCAACCATAACAAACACCCAAACCGGCTAGACATTTACCGTCATGTTTCTTTCCACATTTAGCACAAGTAGGCTTGGTCATAGAAGACCCACCACTATTGCCTCCTTGGGGTTTAGGGTTAGGCACCCTATACTTATTGACAATTGGGGAAGCATTAGAGGAGCTTTGGTTGGAAAACTTTTGCTTGAACCTTTGTCTACCTTGCCCATCGGACTTAGCATTGGAGAAGTTTCCATCACCGGTTCTATCCCTCTTTTCCTCCCTATTCATTTTCTTGAGGTTTTGCTTCTCAATTTGTTCAGCATTAACCATAATACTTGAAATATTAATACTTCGGATAACCATCGCCGAAGGACATTCATTAACTACCAATTCGGACGCTCCCATCATAATTTTATTCATTCTATCCCTTGAGTCCACCACCATGGTTGGAACATACTTCAATAGCTGGGTGAACTTGAGAGAATACTCTTTCACCATCACCCGTCCCTTGTCAAAGGTTTATGAACTCTTGCATTTTTTGTTCCCTTAACTCTAGGGGAAAGAATCTATCCAATTTGAATGATTCCCATCCTATTGGTCCCGCTCCAATGGGTCTCTCACCTTTCAATTGATCATACCAAAGTTGAGCCACATCCTTTAGTTGGTAGGTGGCTAGCTCCGCTTTCTCCTCCGAAGACAACCCCATAGCATCAAGGACTTTGGAAACCTCATCTATAAATCTTTGGGGATCCTCCTCCACTTTTGAGCCAAGAATCTTGGGAGGATTCATTGTTGTAAAATCCCTCAATCTAGAAGCCATGGTATTCACATTAGGTTTCACACGGGGCCCAAGATCCCTATTGGCTTGAGTTGTCATACCTTGGGCTTGAGTTGTCACAGCTTGAGCTTGAGCCGTCATGGCTTGAGTCAACATTAGAAAAGCCGACCTAACCTCCACATCTTTCATAGCCTGAGGATTACCCGGAGCTTGGTTAACTTGAGGAGCTTGATTACCTTGAGGAGCTTCCTCATTCACATTGTTACCCTCCACTCTTCTCGAGTTTGCCCTTCGTGTATTCATTTCCTAAAGAAACAATAGGAGGATTAGAAGAGGGATTTTTATATAGTTAAGCTCTAAGGCATGACTCAAGAATAATGAAAGAAGTGAAACTTCCTAAACATCTTATAACCTCTTACTCATAAATGTGGCGCACTTCACACCCATGAACACGACTCTACTAGACGTGGCTTATGAGACATCATCCTAGAATCATTTTAAACCTTGTGCTCTGATTACCATGTTTGTCACAACCCAAGGGTACCCCCTAGATGTAACAAGGCTAAAGAAGTAAAGAACAATAAAGAGTAAAACACATTTTTCAAGTCTAAAGAAGTTTTCATAAAAGCAAAGGGGAAAGTCTAGACATTTTCTCATTTAGCCATCTAATAAAATTGAAGTCTCAAAAATAGGTTCATAACCCTTACAATAGAAATCCGAAAGTCTAATATAATGAAATGAAAGGAACAACAAGACATCACTTTTTGATGATTTTAACATAATTACATGTTTTTCAGCCAATTCCATGCAAACCTATTCATTGATCTATAAATTTTGACTACGAATCCTAATTTACATGAATTTATGAAGAAGCTTGAATCTATGAATATGTTGTATGAAGTTGTACATCTTTTATGAAAGCAATGCTTATGACTCAACTAAGATAATAGATTAAGGTATCTATATGTTCTATGAAGCTTGGCCATATGACATGAATGACATCCAAATTTTCCCTCAATGCTTCTCGGGCTATATTCCTAAATTAGGTCATGATTAGTATGGTATCCGGATATGCCATAACGATTATAGATCATGCTTTCAAAACAATTTTCATTAGTAGTATTATAGCATGAAGTGAATGACTATGGGCCTTAAAAGCCATTATGAAAATATCATGGATGGTGAAAGGTTTTCTCACACATGGTCTAAGGAGCTAGACTATGATAAGACAAGAGGTGAATACCCATGTCCCAATATGGTAAGACAAGAGGCGAATACCCATGTCCTATGCTAATAAGACAAGAGGAGAATACCCATGTCCCATAATGATAGGACAAGAGTTCAATACTGTCTCATAATGACAAGATGGGTCAAGATTAATGACTATTTTGTGGGATTTATGCTTAGCATTGAGTGGACTGGCGGCAAATACCCATGTCCCATAAACTATGCACCACCATAGAATGATTGTTTTAGATAGATATTAGCTAGAGGATCCACGTAAGCTAGAAATTTATGGTCCTTAACATGGAAAGTAGGACACCCTTTTTTGGTGTGAGGCAAACATTGTATTCCATATTATAGCTTGCATGGTCTATATATCGGTTAACGGTAAACTAGTCACAAAAAAAACTAAGTTAATTTCTAATGTTTTATTAATCTTCCTTTATCATTTAAAGGTGCATTGACCATGTTCATTATATATGAATCTTCTTAAATGATTTAACTATGTTTTCACTTGTTCATGCATTCCATGTTTTTTATTCTCTCCCTTATGATTATGTCTAATGCTTTATTGCATTCCTCTCATACTTAATAATTTCCATGTACTAATGCATACTTGTTCCTACATTGTTTCACTACTATAGGGATTGACAATTCTTATCCTTCTGTTTGTGGCTAGTTGATTGCATTAGAGATTTGAAGACTTGGTGAGGCCTTATACTTCGAGGACAATACCACTGTTATAGTTTTTGTCATTTTAGTTTCAGACTTATATGTGATATTGGGTTACATCCCAATAACTTTTCTTATGATGTATTAGATGGATTAATGAGACAAATGTTAGATTTCCACTTTTGTCAAACACTTTATGATATAACAATGTCTTTAAAATTCTTTTGTTTTCTATTATCTTGTATGATATATGCTAAGTGGCTTGCGTAGGGCCTCTTGGGCTCTATACGCCATGTCACGTCTAGGGTGTACTTTGGGCCGTGACAAACATGGTATTCAGAGCACAAGGTTTAGAAAAGTCCTAGGAAGTTTCATAAGCCACGTCGATAAAAGTCTTGTGCATGAGTGTTATGCATGCAACATTTATGAATGAGCGGCTATTAGATGCTTAAGAAACTCCACTTTTTTCATTATTCTAAAGTTGTGCTACAGAGTTTAACACTATAAAGGTCTTCCTCTCCTAATCAGTATTTATTATTTACAGAATATGCCTTCACAATGGAATTCTATTAGAAGGAATAAGCATGTTCGTGAAAATGTGAGACAAGAGGTTACCCAAGTGCCAGTCGACCATCCGGTCGAGCAATATACTAATGATAAGTTTCGAGCAGCATTTCATGCATTGGCTCCAAGCTATGGCGGATCAAGCACATACAGAGTTTGTGGTTCCTATGAACCCAATGGTGGATACGGCGGCAACAAAGGTGAAAGTCTTTACTAGAATGAATCATCCGTAATTTCATGGGTCTAAAGTTGAGGAAGATCATCAAGAGTTCATTGAAGAGGTCTATAATAAATTGGAAATTATGGTGATTACTTAGGTAGAAAAGACAGAATTGGCCACTTATCAACTTAAGGGTGTTGCTCAGGTTTTGTTTGTAACACCCCGTATTCGAAAAAGGGAAATGAAGAAAATTTGGGAAGTTGCAGGTGCCAGCCAGGGAAGCCAACCGGGGCCTATGGGTATGGTCCATGAGCTGGCCACCCCTAAGACATACTAATGCTTAGGACTACGGCTTGACCAACATACCATAGGTTAGACAATGTTCCATGGTTGGGGTCCATGGTTCACTGGCCTTAAACCAAGTTACTGACCAAGAACGATGGTCATGTAGGATGGACCACTACGACCCTTCGTCAGTGGTTCGTTGGTGTGGAGATGGCTGTTAAGTTCAATGTTGGTTGGGTGTTTTCCTAATTAATTAAATCCTATACTACATCATTTTACCCTTCACTAAGACCCCTATATAAGTGGTTTCATTCCTGAAATTAGCCCATTCACTTAATTATCTCAATTCACCAAAAGAAGAACTCTCCCAAAATATTTCTTTCTGTAGAAACTTGAAGAACAAAAAGAATTCTACCTAGGATTTTAAGTCAACTCTCAATTCCTCCATTGAAGATAAACATTTAGCTTTGAGGTATGGTAGTTTTCATCCATGGATTCCTTCAATTCTTGGAGTTCCCAAATTCCTCTATTTCAAAATTAGAATTCCCCAATTGAGTTAGGGTTTTCATCAAATTGTCATTGTTTCTTTTCATTATTGATTTAAATGATTGGATTATGATCTCTTATGCATGAATTTATGAAATACTATGATTTCATGATCATTATTACATGAACCCATGCAATCCTCATGCTTTCAAGTTATGAAACATATGATGCAGGATTTTGATCGTAAAGGAAGGGTTTTCTGAAATATGGCATGTATTACTAGTTTTACATGAATTTATGATGAAATCCACATGTAACCCCTGTTTTGTAAATGTTCATGATTGAAAGTGTGTTTTGACCTTGAAAGGTAAATTATGGAATTATACATGTTCTTATGAAATCTATGCAAATGTTTTGAGGATGCTTTGAGAGTAAGGTATTAATGATGATAATGTGTTATTGAAAATATTTTTCTCATATACACATAAAAGCAAGATGTGAATGGTTTTCTCAGATAATAAAGATTATAAGGTTGAAAGGTTTTCTCACTAATTGAATCAAAGATTAACAGCTACCCTAATGAACCTAGCTTGGATTGGTTCAAAGATACCTTTCCATGACATAGCTTGGATTGGCAAGATGATGTGCCTTTCCATGGATAATAAGAACAAGTAAGAATTGACTATTCCGTGGGATTTTTGCTTAGCATCTAGAGGATATTGAAATAAAAGCTCTCCCGTGAGTAGAGGTCAGGTTTCTAGAAGGAATCTCTTTATCCCTTACCTATGTGCCCCCATAGGATGATTGTCTAGATAGACATTACCTAGTGGATCAACTTTATCTCAGAATTATGGTCCTTATCGTGGCAAGTAGGACAATCTTTTTTGGTGTGGGAGACACCAGGGGATTATGTTCTAAATCACATAGTCTCTATGTCGGTTAAGGCTAATTCCCCACATTAATAATTAACTAAGGTTACTTCAAAAAGTATCTCATATGTGTTCAAAGGCTTTAAATGATGTTACCATGCACTGATCATGGTTTTATGAATTATGTTTTCTAACTCTTTTATATCATGTTTTAGCTTGGTCAATTGCATGTCATTAAATGAAATGTCCCTTTTTAGCATGATTTAAATGCTTTATGCATAGCTATCACACTTGGTACATTGTTTTGTACTAACACATACTCTTGCCTACATTTCCCTAAATGTAGGGTGAGACAGTAAGGTTTCTCAGTTTCGTGGCTAGTGGTTGATTTCAAGATTTTCGAACATTAGTGAGTTCTCATGCTTCGAGGAAGGAGTTTTATTGTTTCACTATATTTCATCTATTTCTCTTTTGGACATGCTGTATGGGTTAGGCCTAATTTTATTCAATTGTACCAAATGGCTATATTAAGAGACGTGTTTTAGACTTGTCACGACCCAGGGTACCCCCAAGATGTAACATGGCGTATAAAACCCCAAAGGACTCCATACAAGCAAATTAGTCCTCATAACATAAGAAATAGAACAATAAAAGTAAAACAACAGTCCAAGATATAAACATTTTATAAAATGAAAAACGAAAGGCAAAACTCTTGTCTCATCATATCTATCTAATACAATAGAATGAAATTGGTCCTAGCCCATACATCATGTCTAAAATAGAAATACATGAAAGAAACTAAGACAATAAAACTCCGTCCTCGAAGCATGAGGACTAACCAAAGCTCAAGAATCAACCAAATCACCAACTAGCCACAAAACGAAGCACCCTCAATATTGGACCCTACAATTGGGAAAAAATGTAGGCAAGAGTATGCGTTAGTATAAAACAATGTACCAAGTATGATAGCCATGTATAAAACATTTAAATCATGCTAAAGAGAAACATTTCATTTCATGACATGCAATTGACAAAGCTAAAACATCAAATGAAAGATTTATAAAACAGAAGTCATAAATCATGGTCAATGAAACCTAATTTCTTTTTTAAAAGCTTCGAACTCATATGCAATACATCTTGAGGTAACCTTAGTTCATCAATTCTTACCTGTGGGGAATTAGCCTTAACCGACATGAGACCATGTGAGCTATAACATTGTCACAACCCAGGTGTACACCCTAGATGTAAAGCGGCGTACTTGCCCCCGAAGAGTCAAATACACGCCCTTAGCATATCATGAACATGAGCTAATAGAAGAGTATGGAAAATTTAAAAACTTTATCCATACAATGGAAGTCTTTTATATAACCAAGCGGAAGTCTTTACTACACTTTTGTCTCAAACCATCTTAATTCAACATGAATTAAAACATTTGGGACACCGCCCATAGAATAGTCTCATTACATGAAAATAAAATACATAAAGAAAATAGTGGTTTTGTCCTCGAAGCTATGAGGACTCACCTAAATCTTCAACTTCATTGCTCCTTACAAACCTAGCCTCAAGATAGGAACTCAAATCTCCGAACCCTATATTTTATGAGAATGTAGGCAAAGTATGTGTTAGTACAAAATGTACTAAATATGTTAGCTAGCATAACATCATAAGAGCATGAAATAAGTGTTAGTCAAAATAAGATATAATCCATAATCATATGAAATACTTCATGAAACATCAGTTATTAGCGCAAGAGACATTATCATAATCATAACTAAAGTCTCCAATATCATCATTACATAAGCATTATTCAACTCTGAGTCATTCATATCATAATAGGACTACTCTCAAGTAACCTCAAAGCATACTTGTTCAATGCATGAATAGCATCCCATAATACCATTCAAGCAAAGTATCCCTTTTTGATCATCTTAAAAAATAGTCCATAATCATAGTCAAGTCTTAGGCTATCCTATCATAAGATAACTATACTCCTAGGTAACCTCAAAGGATACTTGTGCAATGAATGCATAGCATCCCATAATACCATTCACACTAAGAATAAACTTGAAGTCACCATACGCATACTTACCATTCATTTGGTCTCATTCATAACTTACTTCATATAGACAAGGGAACTGTCACCTTTAGTAAATCATATCATGGAAGGAAACTATAGCAACAACCCAAGTTAAACATAAATTATATAAGACAACAATTCATAAGTAGCTTCAAGTCATACTTGTGCAATGCGTGAATGACATCCCATACTACCACTCATAAAGTACCACCTTAGGCTATCATACATGGTCACTATTTGGGAAAACAAGTCCCTCCTTTCTATTTGCCATTAGTCATTTAAGGTACTTCACTACTTAGTACAAGGCAATTCAGAACACATGAATGAATTCCATTTTTCAATTCAAGGCTACCAAGGAATATCACCCTATTAGGCTACACCAAGCTATCATTTTTCTAACATAACTATATTATGCCAAATTAACTCCCTTGGAAGTCATACTATCATGCAAGTCCAAGCTATTCTAGGAAGGGTAAAAGTGTTCCATCCTGCTAGCTACCTTGAAATAGTCTTAGACCAACTAAGTCATGCTACCCTTACAAGCACACTATGATGCTAATCCCAGCTACCCTTAAGAGAGTATGATTTCTCAATCCTAATCTACCCTTAGGAGAGTATGTGTCCTCAATCCTAAACTACCATGAAATTGTATTGGCCTAACCAAGTCATGCTATCATGAAGGGATTCTAAAATGCTAGTTCAAGCTACTCTTAGGAGAGTATATGTCCTCAATCCTAGGCTACCATGACTACTACTAACTCAATCTACCATGAAATGCATCTTACAATGCTAAGCCAAGCTACCCTTAGGAGAGTATATATCATCAATCCTAAGCTACCAATCTAGGTCTTGTCTTACCAAGTCAAGCTATACATCAAGAGATCATATGTCACAACTTCAAGCTATTCTAATCTAACATGGCTTGATTCATTTTAGGTTACTAACCCTTTCAACCTAGAATCATTCTATGGTAGAGAACCTTGCCTCTCCTAGCACATGTATGCCTAAGTGTGTATGTGAGAACATGCTTTCAACAATACACAACAAGATCATATTATATTAGTTTTACTCTAAAAGCCCCAACATTCATGATCACAAGCCTTACTCTCAAAGCTTTACTTCTTAGTATCATCATTATACCTACATTTGTAGGTATTCTTATCATATTCTTAATTTGTAGATGATTCTAGTCATAATTCATCATAAAGGTTCAATTTCAACTTTACTAGTCAAGATCCATCATATATACTAAAATCTAGTTCAACTCATGTCTATATGTTCTTAATCTTGAACAATTACTACACATGCCATTAATTCAAGAAGATCACCTATGAATCCTCAGTTTCACTTCACAAGGCATAAACCCACATTCTTCCATTTCTTTAGTTAAACTAGGTTTAACCATGGAAATCATATAATTCATTATAATATCATAATTTAATGCTAAATAGATCATAATTAAGGATTATGCACTCAATTGGAATAATACCCAACACTACCCACAACATACGAAGAAACCCTAGCTAAAATTGGGTTGTATCTTCACAATTAGGGGAAATCTAGGGAGCTCTATGGATGGAAGAACCCATAGATGAATAAGCTAATATACCTTGATTCAAAGCCCTCTCCAAGCTTTCATCAATGGAATAATTATGCCCTAACTTCCTTCTCTTCTTCTTCTTCTTCTTCAAGTATTGAGTTTTCTAGAGAGAGAAATATTTTAGTGGAGAGTATTTTGGGGTTTTGATTTGGGTCTTGACAGAATAAAGACTTAAATGGGTGGTTAGAGAGTTAAAATATCTTAAATAAGTGTTTTAAGACTATGCAAAACGACCCCATTCAATAACTACCTAATTTGGAATTTCCTAAAAACTCCTCCACTTGTCAGCCTACTATCCATGCTCCACGAAAGGCACCATGGGTCGTGGTCCTCCCCACTGACCGTGGTCCTGCTCATGGTCCTTGGACAAATAGCTAGGCCACTTGTTTTGGCCTCCACAATTCCATGGCATGACCACGAGCCTTCCCACGAACCGTGGTCATGACGACTGGCAGTGAAGTGGCTCGTGGTCCATGGTCCAATGACATGGCCTCAAGGACTTGCCTCCAAAAGTCTAAGGGACCTGCACGAGACCTACCACGAACCGGGTGAAGACCACTGGTCGTGAACTTGAGGCAGTGTTTGCCAAGGGTGGGACAGCCTTGGCCTTTGGCTTGGGCTTTTCCCCTTTGCCTTGGCACTTGCCCTTGTTTCCCTCAACTAAACCCTAGACGGTCTACTAAACTACGGGGTGGAACATGTACCTTGACGTTTAACCCCGAAGGG
>JAJOON010005933.1:0-22086 GCA_029582645.1 Solanum megistacrolobum
GACCAACTCATGGGAGTTGGGAGAGACGAAGCTTTGTTAATGCGGCTTTTTAGCCGAAGTCTGAGCGGAGAGGCTTTAGAATGGTTTACGTCTCATGAGACGAGACAGTGGTCTAGCTGGAATGCTCTGGCTAAGGACTTCATCGAACGATTCGCCTACAATGTGGAGATCATTCCTGATCGTTACTCCTTGGAGAAGATGAAGCAGAAGTCGACCGAAAGTTACAGAGAATTCGCATATAGGTGGCGAAAGAAGACAGCTAGAGTTAGACCTCTTATGTCAGAAAAGGAAATTGTCGAACTATTTGTGCGGATGCAAGAGCCCGAATATTATAACAGAATCATGTTGCTCGTTGGAGCAAAATTTGCTGAGATAGTCAAGGTAGGTGAGACTATCGAAGATGGATTGAGAACCGGGAAGATTGCCCGTGATGCTGCCTCGCCTGGATCTTCGGGCTTGTTGAAGAAGAAAAGAAAGGATGTGTCCTCTATCTTTTATGAAGGGAAGAAGACCCGAAGGAAATCCTCATCATACCAATGTCGTTCTCGACCTTCACAGAGTTCATACCCGGCTTGTTATGCACAGGCTGATTACCAAAATAGCCCTCATCCCAGTTATCAAAGTACTCCCCCTTCTAACTACCAAACTCCCCCTACTATCTACCAAACTCCCCCTCCAGTTTACCAAACTCCATCTCATCACTACCGGATGCCGCCCCCAACTGTGCCAACGTTCAGACAAATTACCAAACGCCTCCCCCAATGTACCAAACCCCAGCTCCACTTTACCAAAACACCCCCTTGAACTACCAAGCTCCACAACCAAACTACCAAACCAACTCATATCCCAGATATCAAGCCCCCCGTCCGAACACTCCAAATTATCGTCAAATGCCTTTTTCTCAACAAGGCAATTACGATCCCCCCTGTCCTAGATTTGAGAAGAAGCCCGCCAGAATTTTCACTCCGCTTATTAAAAGCCGAACAAAGTTGTTCGAGCGATTAATCGCGGCAGGATATATTCATCCAGTGGGTCCCGAGCCGGTTGACACTAGCTCAAAGTTTTACAGACCTGATCAGAGGTGCGCGTATCACTCAAACAGTGTTGGACATGATACCGAGAACTGTATCAACCTGAAACATAAGATCCAAGACCTGATTGACCAGAATGTGGTCTCTCTTCACACAGTCGCGCCCAATGTCAATAGTAATCCTTTGCCAAATCATGGAGGCGCCACTATCAATATGATAGAGACAGGTAATGATTGGTGCGTGACGAAGGAAATAGTTCCGATTGCTCCTGATGAACTGGAAAGGGCTGTAGCTTCGTTGAGCATCAAAGAGAAGAAAGAGTTTGTGATTTTGACACCCGAGAAGGCTGTTGCCTTGGTGCCACGAGAAACTCTTACCCAACCAAAGTTTGTGATTGAAACGACTGTTACCCAGGGTATGACTAGATCCGGCAAGTGCTACACACCGGAAGAGTTAGCTCAAGGAGGGCAGAAGAAGGACCAAACAAAAAGGCCGATCAGTGAAGCCGAGGTCAAGGAGTTCTGGAGAAAAATGCAGCCGAAAGATTATTCGATTGTGAAGCATTTGGAGAAGACGCCGGCTCAGATCTCTGTGTGGGCCTTATTGATGAGTTCGCAGTTATATAGGCAGGCTTTGATGAGGGCTTTGGATGATACTTATGTGCCTGTGGGTACTAACAATGACAATTTAGCAGCCATGATAAATCAGGCCATCCGAGGACATTGAATCAGTTTTTGTGACGAAGAGCTGCCCTTTGAAGGGAGGATGCACAACAAAGCTCTGCACGTCACCATCAAATACCGGGACAAAGTTATAAATCGTGCTTTGGTCGACGATGGGTCCGGTCTCAACATTTGTCCGCTTTCGACTCTCATGCAGCTGAAATTCGACTTGGAAAAGGTTCAACAAAACCAGGTCAATGTAAGAGCTTTCGATGGAGTGCAGAGAGACACGATAGGGGCAGTAAATTTGGATATTCAGATGGGGCCTGTAGAATTTAACGTGGAGTTCCAGGTGTTGGATATCAATATAGTTACAATTTGCTTCTTGGAAGACCGTTTATCCACATGGCTGGGGTTGTGCCTTCTACCCTTCACCAATTGATGAAATTTGTTTGAAAGGACCAGGAATTGGTTATTCATGGTGAGGGGAGTCACTCTGATGGGTATGCGTCGATCGTCCACGAGGTTTCCCGAGGTTGTGATTTCTACACGGTGGAGCTGGTAAATGTCATCGGTGATGACTTGGCCCACAACCTCTTATGCCTGTCATGTACAAGATGATTGCTACCGTCATGCTCCAGAATGGTTTCGAACCAGGTTTCGGGTTGGGGAAGCACTTTCAAGGAATTGTCGAGCCTGTTCAAATCCCCACCAAAGGAGCAAAGTTTGGTTTGGGTATGTCCCTAGCAGAGTCGTCATTCTGTTTTATTCTAAAATATAAAATAAAAGAAAATGACTAAGTTTCGAAAATCGATCAAACTTATGATTTAAGAGAAATCGAACTTTTTTGAAGGTTTAACTAAGTAAAAAGAAACTCATTTTTTATCATTATCATTTATTTTTATTTCTATTTTTATTATTATTGTTATTATCATTTTAACTATCTTAAGGGAAATAGGACCAAAGGAGAATTTTTCAAAGGGGAAATAACTCAAGTGACAAGACAAATAGTGAAATTAAAGATAAATATAAAATATAAATACTTTAATTTAAATATATATATATATATATATAAGTGAAATGGCTATCTTGGGGAATTTAATTAAATTAAACCATGAACCAAATAAAAGTGTTAGTCAAATACAAATAAAAAGCAAAGTAAGGAAATATTAAATTTGGGCCTTTGGCCCAAATTCCCAAATCTTGGACCTGTCCTATTCTAAAGTTTACCCCAAAAAATAATGGACTTTGGCCCATTTTCGTGTCCAAAAGCCAGCGTATACACTGATTGTATACCGCCGTATATGGGCTGTATACTGGACTGTTTTCTTGTATACCAACCCATACACTGAATGCATACACTCTATTTCATTTCCCGAACACCTGTAATTCCGTTTTTAACCATGTATACACTGTCCTTTGGCCTGTATATCATGTATACTGATGTATACAACATGTATACAGCCCATTTTGGATGTTTTGGAGACTTATGATTCGATTTCCAGCCTGCATTTGCTTCCAATTTTCCAGCAATGACTAGGGCTGACTTAGGACAAACTCAACGATATGCAAGGGATGAGTCCAAACAAACTCGGATCGACGGGTTCATGCCAAAGAAGAGAGTAAAGGATAAGGATTAGCATATGCGTAGCGCGGGCTAAAGATGAGGAAAACGTGAGTTGTTGCAGCTCACATAATCAAATTAATTGAAAGCAATTAACATTGTCATTATCACTGATTCCATGTATCACAAATAGATTTCTCAAATCATGATTTAAACCCATAATAATAATATGAAACATAATAGATCTCTTAATACTAGACTAAGACAAAATAGAATAAATATGAAAGATAATGTTTTAAACTCGTGTAGATAGACTCCCAAAAATAAATGGGACAATTAACACAATTGGAACAATGTTAATCTATAGTTAGTCCAATAAAAAAAAACTTGAACAAGATGATACTATTCTCCAAAGAATATATCAAGGAAGGAAGTGCCGAATATATTATTCCACATTTTTGTGTTAGCCGGCTAATGTACGATAAAAAAAATGGATTATGCCAAACATTTTCAAAATAAAGATAATCAACAAATATTTTTACAGTTTTCTGGACAAATCCATGTAAATGATCACGTAAGCATGAATACAAACCGAATTATATTTAGCAAAGAACAAAACATGAAACTATAATAGAAAACCGACTCAAATCAATAAAACTTCACTTACACAAATAAACATATGATAAAAAGAAGATTGATAGGCAAAACATCAAAGTTAGACATGATCAAGACTTTAAATCAACTTGAACAAGGAAACAACAAATCGGTGAACAAATATGAATTTAGATCACAGCACGACTCTCGACAACAAACAAAATACTTCTCGAATCGATATTAGCAATATGAAAGCTTTAAAACTATTCTAGAACAAAGATCAAGAACATATATAGATTTGTATTGGTTAATACAGAGAGAATCGAGAAGAGTCGATACAGGTATATTCCACATTCTTAAAGTTAAACCATATATCAAAGTCGAGGATTACAGACAAACTTAACATACAACAAAAGTGAACACTAGAAACAGAGTGAGAATCGAACAAGGAAACCCAAACTAGCTACATGACTTCTAAAATGAAAAATAGAAAGAGGAGTATTACCTTTTTTCGGGCAGCGACTGGAATCGACGAGCTTGACTATAAAGCAACTTCCACACCACCGATGGATTCCGATAAAGAAAAATTGATAAGAGCTTCGTAAAAAAAGAATGTATTTTTCGTTTGTTCTTCTTCTATTCTGTCTCTATTCCTCTTTAGTTGTTTCATTTTTTCGACTCTTTTTTTTTTGTCAATCTATATTTTCTCTTTCCATCCCCTCTTTCAACAGTGAACAACAAGAAAGATTTATAACAAGGAAATTAGGGTTCCAAAGTTGGGGGGAAATGGATGATAAATCGATAAGAAAGACCCATTCGAAATTTAAAAATCCAAAATCCTTTCACCAAATTAGGGAGACAACCTTTTCTTGCAATTTCGCCCCATTCCGAAAGAGGAAAGGGAGAATCGACGCTCGAGATCGATTCCAATATCCTTGAGATGCTACGTGGAGCGATCTCACATTGGCAAGGACGAAAACGCGTGCCTGGTGGCTGGAAATGGACTGCTGGAACAGTACTGGGTTGCTTTTGCCTTGGAGAAGATGAAGTTAGGAAGTGGGGTTGCGTGTGTTGTTGTACGTATGTGTCACCGTATGTTTGCTGGGTATTGTTGGAATTGAATTTGGGCAAGGAAATGGGTGGGCTGTTGTGATTAATGAATTGAGGTTGGGCTAATTGAATTGGCATAAAGGAAATTGGGCCGAAATTGGTTTGGGTTGGCTGAAATTTGCAAATAGGGCCCAATTTTAGTTTATCACAAATGGGTTTAGGGGATTTGGCTAATAACTAAATAAGATGAATTGATATAAATTAATTAATGAGCTTCTTAATTTTAACAAAACAAAATAATTACCTTAATAAACTAATTAACTCAAAATATAATCTATTAATTAATTAAGCTAAATAACCAAATATTTAAATAAAACTAAAATCTTTTTGAGACAATTGTCGAATATTCGTAAAATATACTAATTAGACACATAATCATATAAAATATCATATTTATTATTTATCATTTATAACAATGACAAAACTATTTAAAATGACTTGAAAAAATATTTTAAATCTTATAAAGTCAATTATTTCAAATCATTTAGAATTTAGGAAGCTCGGTGATTAATTTATATTATGGAGGTCCAAAATTGGGTGTCAACAGTTAGTATACTCTGATAATATAGTTTCATCATCCATTTTTTTGGTAGGCTCATCATCCATTTTAATTGTTGTTGAGAAGGAGAAGCAATGTGAAAAAAAAAAAAATCGAGTTATAAAGATTTACAATTTTTTTGATTAATAGATGTTAATGTGTTATTTTAGGGATAATTGATTGATAAAATATGTCAACTAAAATCCTCATAATACTTTCTTCGTTCATTTTTACTTGTCGCTATTTGACTTGGCACATTCATTAAGAAAATAATTATTGATATAAATATTTTACCAAGCTAGCCCTATTATATGATGTTTAGTATTAGGTCTTGGGAGATGATTTAGAGATAAGTATTTAATGCTAAGGTAAAATATGAATTATTTTTATCTTTTCTTGATATGTCAAAAGTGACAAGTAAAAATGAAAATTTATTTTAGGAATTGATGACAAGTAAAAGTGAATGGTGGGAGTACTCTATAAAAAAATATAAAAAATAAAGAAACTAGTCGCCTTACCCTGTTAGTATTGTGTCCATGCATGCATGAAGTCCCATATTGTACCAAACATAAATGTGGGAAGCCCCATATTAATATATTTTGGTTGGTGAATTAGAAACATAAGTGCTTGAATTGATTACGTTGTTTAGAGTTTTTGCATTAAGTCTAATTAATTAATTATTTAGATGATAATTAATGTGGTTGCGGAGTCCTAACTCCTAATACCTCATGGAACTTAATACTTTTTTTTTAAGTAGACACCTTAAGTTTGTGGGGTCCTATTACCCCACGAAATCATCCAAAAGCACAATAAATATATCATTTTTTTAACCATCAGTGTTCTCAATCCAAGCACGTGTGTGCCACCTCCAATCTATTTAACAAAGATTGAATTTTATTCTAACTCATTCATTTTTTAACCCATAACCAAAGAATTTCACCTACCCTCGTCTCTCTCTCTCTCCGACCTATTAAAACCCTAAGAAACTTCATGAGGCGAAACAAATTGATAGCATTGGTGGTTGAAATTTATTGAATAGTGGTGTCAGAACGAAGAAGTGAAGGCTCACAGGTTTCATCCTACTGAACCTTCTAGTCCCTCTTCTGAACATTTCAACCCTTTATTTCAATTTTCTAATTCTCTTGGTGAACCTTCCAACACTTCATTTATGCCTACTAATCCTCTAACTGAACCTTTCAACACTTTTTGTCAGTCTTCTACTCCTACATTTGAACCTTCCAATCTTTATAGTCAGTCTTCAACTCTTGATGTTGATGATCTAAGTGAAGAAAATTCAGGGAAGATTGTTTGTGAAGCATGTTTGGTGTTTGGAAGTGTAAGAGAATTTAGGGAAGTTGTAACCAAATATGTAGTTCAAAAAAAAATTCAAATTGAGAAATATGTGAATAAGCCTAGAAGAGTTAGAGTTAGATACTGCAGAAAGGACTGTCCATGGTTATTGGTTGCATGTTTGGATAGCCAAACTATAGATTTTGTGGTTAAAAACTACAAACCTATCCATATTTGTGTGAATTCAACTTTTAACTATTCGTGCAATTCAAAGTTTCTAGCCAATAGATATAAGGATAGAATAATTGAGCAGCTAAACATAAGAATTATCAAGTTGCAAGAGCTTATTAGAAAAGAATTGGTTATTTGTGTTGGAAAGACAACAATGAGAAGAAATGTTACAAGAGATTATGGGTGCTCGTATTGTTGAGTGTGGTAGGATTTTTTGTTACAGAAATGAGATTTTAAGAGCAAATTCAGGTAGCACTTATATTGTTAAAGTTGGAGAAACTATTGAAACTGGGCATAAATCTTTGAAGGATTTTATGTGTGTTTTCATGCTTTAAAAAAAGCATTCTTTAGAGGTACTAGTAGGTGCATTGACCTAGATAGATGTTTTCTCAAAGGAGTGTGAAAATGTCAGTTATTGATGGCAGTTCGCAAAATGAAAATAATCAGATGTTGCCCAGTACTTGGACAGTAGTTGAGGTTGAGAGTAAATTTACTTGGAGATGATTTTTAAGTCTAGCGAAGATTGATCTTGATCTTGAAGAAGGACATGAACTTACATGATTATGATATGCAAAAGGTATGTCTTGGATTATTGATTTACATTCATCTTCTCTATATTTTTTATTCACATTAACTCTTTTATATGTTTATTTTCTTTCTTTAATAGGGATTGAAAATTACAGTGTCAGATTTATTAGCACTTACTGAACATAGAATGTGTGGCAGACATGTCCTTATAAATTGGTGCAAAAATTAGAAGGGAATAGAGAAGAAATGTTTTTTGGAAGATTGCAAAATCTACATGTGAAGCTGAATTGAGGGAATACATAAAGGCTTTGAAGAAATTGAGAAGAGAGTGCTTGGATGGTCTTTTATACTACAATTTAGAAAGTGGTGCAAAAGGTACTTCAAATAACATAGCAGATGTGACTCTATTGATAACAATATGGTGGAGAGCTTCAATGTATGCATATTGTCTTCAAGATACAAGACAAACATTATAATACTAAAAGATATTAAGATAAAAATAATAAAAAGAATTGGTCAATTAAGAAAGTTCTCAAAAACATGAATCACTGATATTACACACTGTGTAGACATTGTTAGGCGCACTTGTAATTGCAGAGTGTGACAGCTTAAGGACATAGCATGTCCTCATGATGTTGCTGCCCTACATTACAAGCAATATGAACCAATTCATTATGTGGCCAACAACTATAACAGGGAAACCTACCTGAGAACATATGAATATCTTATTCAGCCAATGAACAATATGAATATGTTGCTACCATCTGGTAATTCAATAGTTCAACTACCAACAATTAAACAGTTGCCTGGAAGGTCAAGTAAAGCTAGAAGGAAAGAGACAAATGAAACAAAGAAAACTGAAAAGCTTAGCAAATGTGGAGCTGTTATCACTTGTAGCAATTGTTATGCAAAGAGCCATAATAAAAGAGGATGTCCTACTCCTCCAACTGTTCCAAGTCAAACTGCAACAACTTCTACTCAGTCATAGATAAATGTAGCAATTGTCATTAATATTTAGTTGAATATATGCTAATATGTTGTATTATCATAACCAGACCAGAACAAATAATGAAAATGATAGAGGAAGAGGTCGAGAAAGGGCCAAATGAGGGGGGGGGGGGGGAGCCTCAAGGATGCTAGAAGAGTGAAAACACGGGAAATAGAATAGAATCTCCTCAATAAAACCAAGTGAATAAAGGCCTGAATTGTAGCAACCCTAAAAATTGATAGGTGAAACTAGAGCCTAACGTATGAATCTTAAAAGTTTTAGCATAAATTGGAGTTATAAAATTTTCCAAAAATTTGACTAAGTATAAGTTCAAAAAAGGGTTTAAGGAAGGCGAAAGGCATCACTGCCCTTCGAAGCTCCCTTGAACTTCACCTTAGCTGGATGGTAGACCATTCTAAGGCCCTTAGAAGCTCCCTTGGTAATTGCCTTAGTTTTATTTAGGCAATCCAAGGAAGGCATAAAAGGGGTAATTTCGTAATTTCCTTTTTGGTCTAAATTAAATGGGTATAACCTATTTTATATATATATATATATATATATATATATATATATGATATAAGTAGGTCATTTGAATACTCCCATGGATATGCCTTAGCTTTAAAAAGCCAAAGGCAAAGTCCAAGGGAGGGTCCAAGGCTAGTGGATCACTTCAAGGACCTTAAATGCTCCCTTGGACTTTACCTTAGTTTTATTTGGTAAGTCCATGTGGGCAAGGGGCGTTTTCGTAAATATTATTTTTAAGTTAAATTAAGAATTGGGTATATTTTATATTATTTCTAAATAACTATATAAGGTATTACAATATTTAATATGGTATTTTAGAATTCATTCTTCACATTTCCCTAAATCAAAACCCTTCTCTCCTAAAAGGTTCTCTCTAGAACTCCATTGAAGGGTCAGGTCAAGTTCAAGCTAGAGTTGAAGGTTTCAAGTGTTTTCTTCCCAAAAATTTGCGGGATTCATGAAGGTTAAGGTATGGGGATCCTTTATCCTTGATTATTCTTCCCTTCAAGGAGCTCAATCCAAATGATTTCAAAGTTCTTCCAAAAACACAAAAAATCCTAATTTCGATTCTAAGCATGGGTTCTTGCATTAAATGATTTTTAATGATGATTTATGCTATTATTGATGTTTATTGATGGTTTTAAGAAAGAAAATTCCATGAACCCATGTCTTTCCAAGTTTCCTAAATTTGGCTTATGAAGTGGGTTGAATGTTTATGATTGAATGATGATGGAATTATGCTTAGATTGAGTTGAATAGTTGTTTTCTATTATTATCTATGTTTATCTATTGTGAATTGTTGAAGAATTGAGGAGTGGTGATTGTGGCTTTGGAAAAAGGGTAAGTTGACCTAACTTCATTGTTAATGTAGAAATGATATAGAATTGTGATAGATTGATGTGTGATCCACTTATGGTGGAGGTGCTTATATATTGAATGTATTGTAATTATGGCCTTGAAGGCATTGTATGAGGAAGTTGAAGTGTTGACATGATATCATATATGTGAATGTGATGTGAAGGATTTGAATGAGAATCTAATGATGTATAGGTAATTATGTTGTGAATGTAAAGGTGTTCAGGTGATCTCAAAGTGATCTTGTATAAGTTGTTATTGTATTGTGATTGGAAGTATGTCATCTCTTAATGTTCATATGTGATGATGATGGAATGTGAAGGATTTCTATAATGTGATGTATGTCTTGAATTGGTAGACTTAGGTGCCTCTTCTTGATACATGGAAGTTATGGAATGTAATCTCTTGACTTGGTAGGCTTAGGCACCCTTCTCTTGAGTAATGAATGTATATTGACTTGATGTCTTATTGTATTGAATTGGTAGACCTTGAGTTGGTGCCTCTTCATAAACGAATGAATGTCTAGAATCGGTAGACCTAAGTATGGTGCCCTTTCTATAAATGATTAATGAGGCTTCTAGGCTATGTCTTGAATCGGTAGACCTAAGCATGGTGCCCCTTCATGATGAGCCTAGGACCCTAAGTGAATGTAAAACCTTAAAGCGGTAGACCTTATGATAGTGCCTCATTCTTGTGTGAAATGATAGACTTAGAGTTGGTGGACCGGAACGGTAGAAAGCCCTCTCTAAGAAATTCAATGAGCTATCCTTAATGAACCTTGATCGGTAGATCTTTGTGGTACCCTTCTTGGTATATGTGCTATGGGTCGGTAGACCTAATTATGGTGCCGTCTCTAGTACATATATGTGAATGAAATTACTCTATGGGAACTAAGGCTAAGCACTGAGTGGATATGGTTAAGATGGTAGCTCTTCCCGAGTATGAGGCGAGAGTACAATGAACATCTTTGGATATCCCCTGAACCATGTGCCTACATGGGATGTGTCCTAGTTCTACCCTTGGCAAGTAAAACACCTTCCATGGTGTAGGATTTTATGACACCAGATTCCATGCCTAGCTAGTATGGTCTATGTCGGTTAATGCCTATTCCCATTATGTGGGATGTGCACTCTAGTCATTGGATAGATTCTACAATGTGTAGGTAGTAGTATGCGATGCTATCTACACATGGCATGAGTAGACCTTGAAGATACTAAAGTGAGTTCCCTAAGCCTTAATGGCTATTGTATGAAAGTCCTCTAAATGCATGAATGTGTCCTAAATGACTCTAAAGAAGAATGTTGACTCGTCACCCTTTTTAATATGTTGCATATCTCTCTTATATTAAGGAAATGAACTATTTAGCATGTTGTACTGAAATGTAAAGGTTCTTGTCTATTATGGCCTTGAGAAACACGTAGGTGTGTATGAAGAGGTTGTATGGGTGGCCACTTCATGTCTCACTTAGGTGTGTCTTAGGGTAACTTTAAATGGAGGTCCTAAGATCATGAAATGGCTTATTTGACTAATATGTTTATGTGTTGTATATTAGTACTAGTTATGCATGATGGCTTGTGATATGAAGCATGATAAGTGGTAAGTTCGCGTTAGGTAGCCTTAGGATGATGCTTTAACGTGGATGGTGGTATGAGACGCTATTCATACATTGCACAAGGTGTTGTCTAAGGGTTATTTGAGGTGAATGGTTTAAGGTGAAGGAATGGGTTATGTGTGGAGTATGTGCTAAAATGGTTAATGACTTGTATGTTGGTTATGATTGAGTATTGTGACTCTTATACTTGTATTTTCATGAAGTTTTACCAAATGGCATAAAACATGTTTCTCCAATAAATGTCCCCTTTTAGCATGTTTTTGCATGGTTTCCATACTTAGTACTTAATTATGCTAACCCCTTTCTTCCCCTCTTCTTACTAAAGTGTGGGGATTGGAGATGTTGGTGTTCTATGGTTGATGGATAGGTTCCTAAGGTGCTTGAAGATGAAGACTTGGTGAGTCCTCATAGATTCGAGGATAACACCCAATATGTTCCTTTATGTCTTGTAGTTTTGTTTAAGTTTTGTATGGGCTTAGTCCCAATGTTGTACTCTAAAGGTATTAGATGGTTTTGAGACATCATGTATAAAGTCTAGAAGTCTTCCGCTTGCTATTTTATTAAAAGGTGTTCTTTCGATTGTAAAGAAAGTTTTAAATTCCTTATGATTTTTAGTGTCTATGCAATGAATGAATGCTAAGAGGCTTGTATTAGACCTTCGAGAGGTCGAGTACGCTAGTTACAACTAGGGGGTTTTCTTGGGTCGTGACATGAATAGAGGAAAAGGCAAAGGAAGATGCAAATGAATAGGCAGAGGAAGGGAGATGCAAGGTAGACAAGAAAATGGTAACACATGCAATGGAAGAAAGATGCCTCAACAAAACCAAGTGAATGAAGGCACAGATAGAGAAAGAGACAGAGGAATAGGTATGCCTCAAGAAAATTGTGAGAATGAAGGCACTAGTGGTGGACAGGCTTCAAGACCTTTTAAAAGGCCAAGAATGGTAGGATTTTGGAGTATTGGTTGGTGATAATGACTTTACAACTCTTAATGTAAGTACAAGCCCAAATTATTAATTAGATTAGAGATTTTTAATTTTCATATACTTTTACTAACCTTTGTGGTTTATTTGTATAGCCTGGAATGTCAAGTAGAAGGGTTGTTGACATTGGTACAAGAGTTCCAAAGAGGTCTGATGAAATTACTGAAGATATTGACTATCAACCACGTTTTGGAGTGAAATGGAAAGGAAAATTAGCCATTATCAGTAATAGACTTCAACAAATGAGGGGTGAAAAAAGAATTCAAACAAGATCTGCAGTTGTTGCTATTAATCAAAGCCAAAGCAATTCAACTACAAATAAGACCAATGTACCAGGGAAATAGTTGACTTTAGTGTTGTTATTGTTGTGTTATTTACACTTTTCTTGATACCAAACTATATTTTAGTGTATTATTGGGTATCAATTGTGTGTTGCCAAGTTTGTTTAGGCAACAACTCTCTTCTCTGTGACATTTAATCAAGTTGTATGAACTTCGAACTTTCAGTAAGAGTGAAGTTCTCATTTGTTACGGTGATTCTTGATATCAAACTATATTTTGGTGTATTTTTGGGTATCGATTGTGTGTTGCCAAGTTTGTTTAGGCAATAACTCTATTCTTTGTGACACTTAATCAAGTTATATCAACTTCAAACTTTCAATAAGGATGAAGTGAAGTTCTCATTTGTTACGGTGATTGTCATTTTGATTAGTCTCTTTTGATTAAGTATGAAAGGAAGTTGGCAAAAGAGATTAGAGAAAAGGATCAAAATCGTCATTTATGTTTGAGTTAAGAATCAAAGTAGTCTTTGTCTTTTAACATAGAACACTAATAGTCCTCCATGTTTCAAGAATTGGTACACTTTTAGTATTTTTTTCTAAACATTTGTCTATTTTTAAACAGAGTCTTCCTTTGCACGCGAGAAAGCATAAACATGATAATTTTATTTTCACCATTGCAAATCAGATTTTACCGTCTTCTTCGATAACTCCATTTTCACTTGGTGTAAACCAGATTTTCCTCTTCTTCTCCATAGTATCCATCCCTAATTCCATAACTTTGATTTTCCTATTATACAAACAAAAATCAAAATTTGAAGGAAATTTTAAGCAACTTGAAGGAAATTCCTTCCGAGAATCACTATAAATATATATATATAGTTTATTTAGTATTTATAAAAACAAGTGAGCAAAGGAGAGTATTGTTCTACAAAAGCTCATTCTACATACTCGTGATCAACTCTAGTTGTATGTTCTTTCATAATTGTACTCATCGTAGGATTTCTTTTTCAAATCTTGCCGACGCTAACAAGTCTTTTCATTCTAGGTTGTCACTCTCGTTTTTCCTGTACTTTTCTTCTGTCACTCTTCTTATCTAATATATATATATAATATAATTAAGTTGATTTATTTTTGTATTAATCTTTCTACCAAATTTTTGTTTCACATGTATATAATACATGAATTCACAAAAGCAATAACAATGAAAAAAAATAATAATTAATCACTATAAGTAGGAGTTGATTCTCTATCATTGTTGTGCCTCAACAACATAATTGCTTCCAAGAATCGACTAAGCTTTTAATGGAGTTTTGAATAAAATTTTAACTATAGGATTTGATTGAAGAAGAAAAGAAAGACAAAATAGAATGGTGATGAGGAATTCAGAGGGACAAAAAAGCTGAGTTTTGGGGAAAACTTTCTCACGTGCAAAAAATCCCCATTAAAAGACATTTGAAAGAATACTAAAAATGTACCAAAACATGAAGGACTATTAGTGCTTCATGTTAAAAGATAAGAATTACTTTGATTCTTAACTCAAATATAAATGATGATTTTGATCCTTTACTCTATTAATTATTACTATCATCCACAAGAATTATCAGTCGTCATCAACCATTAATGTTAATCACTCATATTAGCCATCATCATCCACTAGCTACTATCCACAATTATAAACATATTTACGATGATATATATACTCTGATGATATCAATAGTGGTTCCATGAATAAAATAAGGGGAGCAGTCAGGTAAATAATTGGGCCGTTAATCCAATCAAAGTAAACATATTGAATTGAGTACAACTTAGATAAATACTTTGTCTAATGAGTCTAATTTGTGTGATTTTCCCTTATTTTTAGCCTTCTAAATTTTGCTTTTAAATTGGGCCTATTTGGGTCTAATCAACTCTAGAAACTAAATGGACCAAAAACATAAATTCAACCGTAAAATTCATGTTTTAATTTCATAACAAAGTCATTTTAATTATTTAAAAAAAAAAAAATTAGTTAAATATGCGTAGTTTGATTTCAATTTTTTTGGTGCACCTAATTATTGAAAAAAATAATATTATTTGCTATTCAAAGTCTGAACACCATATGTGAATCAACACTCATAAGCACTACTATTAGCCAGCACCTTCACCATCACTAACCGCCGTCTAATTTTTAAAAAATATTCTATTAACATAGTATTTTAGTTGATTCTGTATTTATTAATTTTAAAATAGAACAAATTTATTTATTCAGATATTGAGATTAAAAAACAACTTTAGTTATTTTATATTTCAAAGCTTGATTCAACATCTTAATATTCAAATTATACTTAAATTAAAATACTTAAATGTCACTCCATTAATATCTTTTATTTCATTTATGTATTTAAATTCAAATATTTCAATCTTAATAAAAATCAATAACGTAAATGACACGGACCCAAAATTAAAAGGAGATAAAATCAAACAAGTCCAATCATTTGCTAGGAAATGTTGAAAATAACGTTTAGTTAATTAGTTGAACAAACTAGGCCCCTTTATCATTATCCTCTGTCAATTCTCTTTTGGTATTACCATAGTTAGTAGTTACCTCAAGTAAAAATATATACCTAAATTTCTCATGAACAAGTCCCATCAACCTTAATTTACTCAAGTAATGTCACAACATTGATGGGGAAAAGGTACCCTAGACTATGATCGAAATTTCAGAGACACACCTTAACTAAACTAAGGTCCTATTACCCCTGAACCCATTTTTTTTTTGGTAATTTTGTACACCTTTTTGGCTTACGTGACATCCAAATATCTTCCACGCGCCTCAATTGCGTGGAGTCACAAAATGTGCCACGTAAGCCAAAAGGTGTACAATTTTTTTTAAATGAGTTCAGGGGGTAATAAGACATTAGTTTAGTTAAGGTGTGTCTCTGGGATTTCGATCATAGTAGAGAGGATACTTGTGCCTTGTCCCACTTTGATGGTGGAAAAAAAAAATATCACTATTGATGCTGAGGAAAAAGGGAAGTTAGGTAAAATGGGTGATTCATCTAATTACAAAAGATTTTAATGATTAATTAGACTATAAGAAAGTGTTAGAGTTCAAGATAATCATTAAATCATTTTCAACTTTATGTAAATTAAGATTCGAGTCCTTCACGTACAAAATTGGACATAAACATCAACAAGAAACCTAATTATATAATGTATGATTATGATTCTATATCAATCCTAGCGTCACGAATAATTTCCACATCGTTTGAACACTAACGTAGTCGAACTAACATCAATATAATTGTGTTTTATTATCCAATTAATCAATAAAACTTGGCGTGTGGGCAATTCCAACTACCTTAATTAGATTAAGTTAAAAAAAAACTCTATAAATATCACTATCTATTGTGTTGATTAGTCACTAATTAACTTAATTATCATTCATTACATATTTTTTTTATTTTTTGTACCTCTAGTGTTGTGTACCTATGGCTAGTGAACCTGAAAAGGTTGTTCCCCCAGTAGAAGCTCCGGAGGCGGAGCCAGAAAAGGCGGCTCCGCCACCGAGTACAACTCGGCCCACCGACTACTTTGCGGTGGCCGATGTGGTGTTAAGGTTGTTAGTGTTTGCTTCGTCGCTTGTGTCTGTGGTGGTCATGTCAACTAGTAAGGAAACTGAAATGCTCCCATACCCTCGTCCTGCTAAGTTCACTCAATCACCAGCACTCATGTAAGTTTTACGTATCTTTGTTTTGGTCAACATGCAGCGGAGTCAGGATTTTTAGTAAGAGTTCCGAAATATAAAAAGTAAAGAGGCTTTGGGAGGCCAACATACTGTATGGGAAAAAGATTGATGTGCTTCGGAAAACAATGTAATTACATGTTTGACCAAGGTTTTGGGAGGCCAAAAATGCTTATTATTTTGTTTTCAGAAAGCGCTTATTTAAAAAAGTTTGAGATGTTTGACCTAGCTTTTGGGAGAATGTAAGTGTTACGAGGGGAGTAGTTTTTTTTCGAAGGCACTTTTCTGAAAAGCTTTTGAGAAATATACATGTAGAAACACTTGTAACAAACTTGATCAAATACTAATTGCCGCTCACAAGTGTTTTAAAAATAATATTAACCAAACATAATTTGTATTTCATCAAAAGTACTTTTTGAACCAACATTTTTTAAAAGGACGCTTAAAATAAATTGATTTCAAAAGTTTGTTCAAACAAGCTATAAGTGAAAGTTGTGATTAAATTTAAGAAACCTTAAATAAATTGTCATGGGCTATATTATAGCAGATAATACCAATAGTAGGACATGCTAATAAATTCTGAAAATACAAATTTAAAAAAGTAGCTTTTAAATAATAATAAAAAAAAGTCATATTTAAATGACTTTTAAGTTCAAAAAAAATAAAGAAGTAGGGGGAAACCTACTTTTGGTTTTTAAGTCATTTTTACTTATTTTAAATTATTTTTAAATTTATCAAACACTTTTAAAAGCTAAAATTGACTTAAAAATAGATTTGACAATTATTTAAGTCAATCCAAACAGAGTCTAATTGGTACGTAAGAGAAACTATTGAAATAAGAAAAATTGTGAGTTTTCTCTCGAGTAGGGTTCGAATTCATGATGTGTGCGTAACTCACACGTCACTGCTATGCTCTTACAGCCAGACTAAGGTCCGTGGTCATAAATGAAATATCTTAGTTACACTTTTAGTGTTTACACCTAAATATAATAATTTACTATAGTTATATGTCATGAATTAAGATGAGAAAATAAATAAATTACCTATAGTTTTGTGTTGGCAGACTGGCAGTGTATGTGAAAACATGTTGCATGTATAATTTAGTTTGATGTAAAACGCATGACTTTTTACCATTATCTGTTGGAACACGATTTATAGGACTTCTTGCCGCCTTAACTAGAGACGATAATAAATTTGAGATTATTCAGGCTGATGTATAGAGTATTTCGCATTCACCCGGTCCTCACTATTTTTTTCCTTTTTTATTTCTTATTGTTCTCAATATTGACTGGAACTTTGTATATTTATTTTCCTTTGAATAAATAAAGAACGGGGTGGTTGCAATTTGCAAAGCCAACTTTTTCTTCATGTATATCTATTCTTTTCGAATTTTGAATAATAAATCTGAAAAAATGATTAGAAAACAATTAGCAAGTGGATTTGCAGCTGCCTCAACTGGCAAAATTATATTTTTGGACTCACATCTCATAATTAGGATTCTGTCAAAATTTCTTATTTTTATAGTATCATTTAATGCATAATATATCTTGACACTTAACTATACTGTTTCACCTTCCTTATTTTTTCTTGTTTATCTTTTTTTATTCATTTTGACTATAATTAATATTGATCAAAATTGAACTTTAATTTCTAACTAATTTTTTTTAAAAAAAACTAGCTAATCCTGATGAATTTATGTGTTGCAGCTATTTTGTAGCAGCACTCTCTGTGGCTGGTTTCTTCAGCCTAATTACTACACTAGGCTCATTGTACTCCCTCATCAAGCCTGGTTGCTGTGCAAAGATCATTTTCCACTTCATTGTCATTGATGTGGTAAGTTCTGATCGCCTTTTTCTTCAACGATAAATTAAGATGGAATTAGGTATCTCCAAGGTAGTGTTTGTTGTGCTTGAGGCCTCTCGAGCGCCTTCTGTTGTATCACTATTTCCATACAATGGTTTTAGGAAGTAGGTTATGAAATTTTGGTATGGAGTATACTATCACAGTCAAGACACGCGAGGAGTACTTAGAATATTGTTCACTGTCGCTATGGCACGTTTATTGATTAAATCTTGAGTTCACCACAACTCACTAGCTTAATGTTTGTGTAAACTTGCAGCTTTTGCTAGGAATAGTGGCATCAGCAACCGGAGCAGCAGGATCGGTGACTTACATAGGACTAAAAGGCAACACTTATGTGGGGTGGAGAGAGGTTTGCACACTGTATGGCAAGTTCTGCAGATACCTTGGAGCTTCTATAGGAGTCTCATTGTTCGCGAGTGTTATTCTTGTGCTACTTGTTCTCCTCTCTGTATACTCCCTTTCTAAGAAGATACCAAAGTGACTAGACAGCTATTGAAAAGTGAATTCTTGATGTATAGCAGAACATCCCTTGGTAAATGTCAGTATGTGAAAGTGTGTTTGTATGTATTGTTCAAATTTGGGTTCTCTGTATGTTTGGCCATTTTCTTGTGCAGTTGGTGAAAGTAGACATTGCACCAGTTCTTGTATATGAATTCATTCATGTAATTGTATTGATGTTGAACAGAAAGTTCCCGACTTACATTCTCTATCTTCGATCAATTCTTATCAGCAGAGGGCCAAAAGCATTTTGGAGTCAATTGTGGTAAATTGCCAGTTAAGCAGGTAAAATATGAAGACTGGCTAAGACTATCTAGGATTTGATTAGATTTATCTTTGAAGCTTATCGATACATGAGGCTTCATATTCATCATGGGCCCTAAATTTAAGACAGGATGTTTTGATGAGGCCTAAATCCTATAGCAACCTTGAATGAACACCTCAAATATTAAACAGAACTCGATATAAATGAGAAACTATAACGTGATCGATGAAATCGTGAGAATTGGCATCTATTGGGATACAAGTAACACTAGTACATCTATTGAAACAATGGAGCATTTCCAGTACCTATACACATAGACTAGCAGTGCATGCATAATCTTCTGAATAAATAGTTCAAAGAAAAAGAAGAAAAAAACTATAACGTTGGAGAACGTCCAGAATCGGATAAACATATCTGTTCAAACTAGCCAAGAAAAAGGCATCTAATTCTTATGCATCCACTTGCTTTCTTACCTATAATCTACATAATTATCCTTATCTAGATTTTGAGTAAAATTACTCTCAGGATTATTTTTCCGACAAGCATAAACCTTACCATATTAATGTAATGAAAGAAACATTTCCAAAATAAGACAAACCAGAGTAATAGTAAACCTTAATAGGATGCAAGTTTCATTATATTAAGATAGCAAACAGAGAAGTACTTCAAGTGAAAAGTATAAACAATCTTAAATATCCTATGGAGTGTAACGTAGGGCACATATCACCCTTATTTTTTTCGCTCAGGAACCCTGCTATATACTTGTGGAAGCATAAGACAAGTAAATACCACCTACAATTACATATATTACACCAACTGATGAGAGAAAACTTAAAAGAAGGATGATGAAGAAGGGAACCTTATTAGTAATTGCTAAATAGTCAGAACCAAATAACAAGCATGAGTCTTACAGATAAAATGCTCTCTATGTACTCTACCTCAATTTTAACACCTCATCTTAAACCAACAAAACCTGGCCATTGCAGGCAAATTAAGTCAACCGTGATTGCAATAACCAGTCCTAAAAACAACGTGTATTAGTTAACTCGTATAAAGTTGTTTCAATACTTATTAGTATATATTATCAGAGAATAAGATCTAATCAAAAACAGAAAGACATCAAATAAACATCACCTTTTGAGTACATCCAATTGTCTCATAATTAATCACTCCAGCTCATTAGAAATTTAAGCTTGAAAGGGAGAAGGTTTTTCCCAGTTCAGTTATATCTCTCCCAAGTTTGCGTGAAATTCCATCAAGGGGAGTTGCAAGGTAGTTATCTAACTGTTTACACAAAACTACTAGAGAGATCACCCTTTTATCACTTAATTGGCTCCCTCTCCACCATTCTGGTCTTTGACATTACCCTCGAAAAAGGATTAATTAAATTGGTCACATGGTATAAAATTTACCTTTTGATATCTTAAAATACCACTAATATGGCTAACTATAGCAGATCGTATAAAATGCAGTTTGACAACTGGGCAGTTTCCATATTTTGTTTGCAGAAATAGAACTCTCTTATTTGAGACAACTCTGTTCAACAGCAGTTTTACTCCACCATCTGTTCTCTAGCAGATCCTAGAGTTGCAGTTCGATGGCAGGATAGTTTCCATATTCTGTATGCAGGAAAAGAATTCTCTAATTTGACACCACTAGTTACAGAAAGTAACAACTGAGATATGTGCACATTATAAGTAAGCTGCTTAACATTCCAAAATGTAGCATGTATTCATATTAGAGTATAATTTGCACATAAATTAAATTGTGAACTTATCAATATCTGCTACAGCCGGACAAACTGTATACATCAAAATCGATTTGTCGGAGAGTAGCTAATTAAGACTTCTTTGATGGAGTATTTAGAATATTGTTTGCTCCCCCAACTCCTGACCAGCCATTCCTTCTTTCAGTACTTTTTGAAAAAAATCTTCCAATGTATCATTTCCATAGCTTGGTGTTGCCTCAGCACTATATTCCCCAGTCTCAGGATCCCAAATCAGCATGCTCTCAGCTGCATAATACCTCCCAATCTTCCCAAACTCGGCCGCATCTTCCAACGAAGGAAATATTTTTACAAGGAAGTCGAGAAATCCAATTGCAAAATCCATTATTTCAATTGGCACCTTGAGAAATTTGGGTTCTTTCCCCACAAGTTTAAACAACATTTCCCCTTGTTCTAATGGTGTCAATACCTTCCCAGGTCCTCCAATTGGCAAGACCTGATTGATTTTATCCTCTTTCAGTACACAATCAGCAATAAAAGAAGCTAAATCTTGCTCGCTTATCGGCTTGCAAGCACACAACTTTCCATCCCCAAACATCACATAAGGTTTCCCATCTTTCACCAATTCAACCTGACCTCCTAAGCTCTTGAAAAATGCAGTAGGTCTAACAATACTATAAGTAAATCCATTATCTTCTTCAGCTTCTTTCATCAATTCCGCCTCGAATTTCAGCTTAGCTCTTTGAAATTCAAGAAGGGGCTTTTGCACACAAATTGCAGACAGCAAAACAAAGTGTGAAGCCCCAAACTTCCTCCCAGCAACAAGACTATTCTTTGTGGCCTCATAATCAACATTCCAAGAATCTTTTACCCCACCATTTCGACTAGCAAGGCAAGACACAACAACATCAATTGAAACCCCTAAACCTTGTACACTTTTCTCCAAAGTCTCCAAATTGGTAACATCAGAAAAACACACATTAGCTCCATTTAACTGTTCCAAGGTATCATCTTTACTATTCTTTCCTTTAATACCACTTTTTTCTCTAGCCACAGCTATAACATTGAAGCCTCTACTGGTTAACTCCTTAACCACAAATTTCCCAATGTACCCAGTTGAACCCACAACCAAAACATTGATATCTTTTGGATTTTTACCTCTGAAAGAAATGTTGGAGGTTTCAACAGTAGAGGCAGCTGAAGCTATGATGGGTTTAAG
>JAJOON010005935.1:0-20113 GCA_029582645.1 Solanum megistacrolobum
CCCCCCCCCCCCCCCCGCGTGGGACACAAGTGATAACGTATCACTTGTGTGAACCTCCCATGTATCCCGAGTGAAGTGGTTGAGGTTGTTTCTCTCTATATTTTGTACTCTCATATTTATGTAATGAATTGATCATCTCTTTTGTGGATGTAGGTCGATTGACCAAACTACGTTAAATCTTTGTGTCTTTTGATATATTTCTCATTTGTCTTATTACTTGTGGTCTTTCGAGGTTTGCTTTGCTAGCTTCCACATTTCCTCAAATAATGAATATAATTGCCAAGATCAAAACTAAGTTCTTCAAGGGTGGAGATATTAAGTTCATCTGAAAAATACGTAAACTATTCTGCGATCTTATTTTTATCATAATTTATAAAAGAATTCTCGTGACTCAAACTAGTCATACCAAAAAGTAGATCAATATTCACTTCATTATAGCAATTGTTAAGCTCTGAAAGTTAAAAATAAAAAACAACAAAAAACACTTTCAGACACAAATGGTGAGAATATATTGTTAAGCAATTGTTAAGCTCTTACGCTTCGACTTTTCAAGATCATATTTCTCATTCATTTTAGGGATCATAATACCCCTTTTTCGTCAAAAAATAGAGGAATGTCTTCTATCAAAGATTTTTATATATTTTGATTCCCTCATTAACTATAATTTTTTTTTTTTTTTGTGAAATCAATAAATTTTGTAGTACTAACAATATCTTATTTTTTTCGTTCAGAGCCATATTCAAATCATATGTAATTATAAAAAAAATTCAATATCAAATGCAACATGTAGATAAATACTTGATTTAATGTATTTCACTAAACGGAAAATGATAAGAAGACAATCAGGAGGTTGGCAATGCAATTCGTTGCGCGGGGATGCGATTCGCCAAGCTGGGGCAAATCTTTCCCCTATCTCTAAAGGGGCCCTTGGGCCACTTGACTGTAAGGAAAGGGGTTCGAGACTTCGAGACAGTAGAAGTCTGACCTTCCCATCTTCATCTATCCGGTTCAGGGCCTCATTAGCGTGCTCGTCTGCGAGCTATGCTGGTTCTGTAGAGTAATGGCCCACAAGAAAGGAGAGAGAGGCGGGCGACTTTTTGTCGTTGATTGCTCATGATAATTTGCCCCCTTATTTTCAAGAACTTCAAGTACAAAAACAATTGACGAGAATAACAAAATAAAGTTATGTACCTTTGAAGTTCAAGTTTCTGATTTAATTCATTCCCCTAGTAATTCCTCTAATTTTCAGCTTGATTGTTTCACAATATCTCCCTGCGCTTAAAAAAACCCTCCGACGATATGTAAAGCATTGAAAAAATGTCAAAAAACTATTCACGTCATGATGTTTCTTCACAACAACTACAAATCAATTGGATTTGATGAGCAAAACAATGTATGCAATGTATCAGATAATGATATTTCTGAATTGAAATTTTATGACACTATTAAGCCCTCCTCCTCGCATGTTTTTAGCTCCATCATAATTTTATCTCCATAATTGAAATTGACTCAAAAAATGATCTAAAAGCAAAGAATGGATTGCTTCTTTCAATGAATTTGCAGATGTATATTTGATATGAACAAGATAAAAAAATCTCTTGATAAATTTATCTTACTTGTTTGTATATACTTACGAAAACCATTGTTAGAACTCATAAGCATTCAAGCGAGCTCGATGATCACCTTGAATATTTTCGATTGTGCTTGTCAAATAAATTTCGAATATATTGTTCTTGATCACTTAAATCTTGCATTATCTTAAAACACAAATGTAATGATCCAGTCAGTCATTTTTGGAAAGTTGTGTGAACTTACCGTTTTCCCTCTTGATATTGACCGCGAGTTGTTTTTGTTGAGTTTTGAAAATTGATTTCAAACTTTGAGTTTAAAGTTGAGAATTTGGTAAGATTTGAGTTTGAAAGGTTAATATTGTTAGAAAGAGGTTTTCAGTGTCTTTTGGAGTTTCAAGTTTTGGAATATGGAATTCCGCAGATTCCATCTGTCCCAAATTGTGGAATCTAATTAGTGAGAGTTGTCGATTTCAAATTCGGAGCCTTTTTGAGGATTTGAGATCCTAAGTTAGAAATTGTTGAAAATTTAGCCTTTGGGTTGACTTTGATTAACATTCGGGGTTCGGTTGCTCGGATTAGAATTTCGAGAGTTTCGTTAGATTTGGGGGATGATTTTAAGTCTAGGTGAGGTCTTGGTTGATTTTTGATAGGTCCCAAACCTGTTTTTAGCCTTTTTAGACGTTGTGTTAGTTTTTTGTGGTTTTCACGGATATCGGGTCAAGGAGTCCTCAGATTTGTGTTTCGACAATTCCATTGAGTTTGAACCATTGAGTATAATTGATTTGCATATGTGGTTCATGTGTATGGGTATCTAAACGAATCTTGAGGGTTCTTTCGAAAGCGAAGGGCCTCAGTTAGGCAGGGTTCGCTTAAGCGAACCATGGGTTGCGATCGCGATGTTTGCGAAAGCAAAGGTCCCCACTTTCGCGGGGTTCACATTTAGTGAATCCAAGGTCATTTTTGCGACATCATAGAGTGGTTTTGACCTGCAAATTTCAGGTTTTGAGTGTCATTTTTTCATTTTTGAGCTTGGTAAACCCTTGGAGGCGATTTTCGAAAGGATTTCTTGTGCTAAATCGTTTGGGTAAACTTTTGTGATCCTAAAACTTCATTTCCCTTTGATTATTTATGGATTTTAACATCAAAATTTGAGAATTTATTGGCAAATGACAAGATTTTTCAAGAACTCAAGTTCTAAACTAAAATGAGGATTGTGAACTTATTTTGAGTCATTTTTGAAATGATTTTGAGCAATGAGTTCCTAATTAAGGCCTTAAGTAACATTTTCAAGCGTTGATTTTCGGAATTGGGTTTTGTGATTGACCCATTTTAAAAAAGTATATATGTTGTGTATTGTTGTTTCTGGAAATTTATTATGAATACTTGATTGATTTGATTGTGTGGCTTTGGACATTGGTTGGAAGGGGGAGACTTAAGTCTTGGAGTGACTAGTTGATCGATTTAAGGTAAGTGATCTCCTAGACCCTGTAATATACTATAATTCGTGTATCCCTTTCATTGTGTGTATGTTGAGAGTAATGAGAATGAGGTGAATGGTTAATTATCCACTTGATAAATCTTAATGAATAAAAAGGGGTTGAAATGAAAAGGTTATGTGTTGATCATAATGCTTGCTACCAACTGTTTTAAAAGCTTTCTTTATAATGCATCTCTATTGTTGCTTTTATGTTGAACTGAGTTGAGTATTTTCGAGTTTGAGTACCTTTGAGCTGAGATGAGGTGAGTATGTTTCTTCAGTTCCAGTTAAAGCTTATGTCATGTTTTAGATTTCCCCTTGCATGCTCGTACATTTCATGTACTGACGCCATTTGGTCTGCATATTTCATGATGCAGAAACAGGTAACCAGGGTCATCAACATGCGCTTCGTTGATACCACTTGTAGTCCCAGGGTTGTTTGGTGGCCTCCTTGCTTCTGGAGGATCCCTCATTTATTTATGTTATTTCAGTTTGTTAGGATGATCTGGGGTCTTGTCCCGACACCCCTCATAGTATTAGGGGCTTCATAGATAGACAGTAGTAGTTCATGAATCTTTTTCATTTCCATTGTTGATGTTTGAGACTCGAGTTGCCTTCTTTTGGCTAGTTGAATGTTCTTATACATTTATGAGTCTATTATTTTGAGACATTGAGTTTAAAGGTTTTTACTTTTAAAGTTCTCTTATTATTGAGTAAGTCTTCCGCTGAGTATTGAGCCAGACCAAGGGTTCGCTTGGGCCAACAATGGTTCTCGAGTGCCGATCACGTTCAGGGAATAGGCTCGGGGCATGACAAAAATGGTTCCGGCTAGTGATTTAAGCCGATGAGAAATGGTTCCGGTTAGTGAAACAAAACCAATGAGAAATCTTCCATGCACATTTACTTTATTTTTTATTTTTTATTTCATAAAAACATCTCTTGCTATATATATATATATATATAAGAGAAACACTAATATGTTTATGAAAAAATCGAACCAAATTGAATACAACCAAATCTATTAATATGAATTATATTTGATTTTGATTCGTTTTCATAACTAAAAAGCCAAATAAATTAAGCTGATTGTAATTTTAGCCAAAAATCGATCTAAATCAAGTCATGAACAGCTCAACACATGATATAAGACTTTATCTCTGTGAGTCCAATTTGTCTTTCTAAAACATCACCTATTAGAGAAACATTAATCATATTTTACGTCTGATGTTTAGTATAAAAAGAGATTATTAATAACAATTTTTTTAGCTAGATGTGTTTTAATATATTTAAGGAAATCATTATTGAACGACAATCATATCCCTTAGAAGAGGAAGAATACTGTCATTATTTTCTTAGCAAGAGATTATTGAATTTCAAAACTAAAATGAAACTAACAAGTTGTACAATATAATAATGTTTCCACACATACACTTAAACTAAAAATACGAAAAATAGATACTTCATTTTACTCGATAAATAGGAATAGCCATTAGAGATAGTGTGACTATTTGACTTATTTTCACATGTGCATTTACTTATTATGCAATCGATAAATAGGAATAGCCATTAGAGATAGAGCTCTAGCTGTTACCAAACCAAATTTCTCAGTCATGTTAATATCATTTGACATCATACCATTTGGAAACTCCCAATCGAAGGAGTGAACTAATTGAGCTACCACCAAACGAACAATGGTAAGCCCTAACTGTAAACCAGGACAACTTCTTCTGCCAGAACCAAATGGTAAAAGTTGAAAATTTTGTCCTCGAACATCAATAGTACTTTCAACAAACCTCTCTGGTATGAACTTTTCAGGCTCATGCCAAACATCTGGATCTCTTCCGATTGCCCAAACATTAACCAAAACTCGAGATCCTTTAGGTATGTGAAATCCATCAAGTGTGCAATCTTCAATTGACTCATGTGGAAGTAATAAGGGTGCAACTGGATGGAGCCTAAATCCTTCTTTTATGACCATGTTTAAGTAATCTAGGTTTTCTAGGTCTTTTTCTTCTACAATCCCCTTTTGGCCAACTACATAATCCAACTCACTTTGAAGTTTCTTCATTACATTAGGATGTCTGAAAAGTTCTGATAAAATCCATTCAATTGATGTTGATGAAGTATCCATTGAAGCTACCAACAAATCCTGTATATTGAAAAAAATATTAAGTGATTGTGAAAGACATAATACATAAATAAGCCCTTTAACTTGACTTCATTTCACATTTATACCCTCCAACTTTGGGTATGCACAAATAGACACTTAAACTTGTATAAAGTTGAACAATTAGACACATAAGTCCTACGTGACAAAATACACGTAGGACACCACGTAGAACAAAAAATTACATGTAGGATGCCATGTAGAACAAAAAAGTGATATAAAATAAACACTTTGGACTCTCAAGAAGTTTGATATGACATTACCAACAAAATAGCTTTGACATGCCTGCGATCAAACTCGAATTCAGCTTCTCCAGATTGCATAATTTCCATCAACGTATCAACCATATCTGTACTAGTTTTCGACTGGTCACTCGAATATTGACGAGCATGTTCATCAATAACATTCTCCAAATATTCATCACAACTCTTAGCTATTTGTTTCATACGATGAATCGATCCCTGGAAATCAATAAAACGAAGAAAGGGAAATAATTCAGCAAGATTTGGCATTGCTGCCATACGCGACGTCTCTTTGACCATATCTTTGAAATCCCCATCTACATTGTTATATTTCTTTCCAATTACCATAAGACAAGCCATGTTAGCGCTAAGAGATGCAAGTTTAGCGCTAAGATCAACCACATCGCGATTTGAAGCTGCTTTTTCGAGGAAATTCACAAGAATTTGAAGCTCTTGTTTCCTCATAGATTGAAATGAATTGATCTTGACATTGCTTAACAATTGTTGAGTGCATAATTTACGCATATGTCTCCAATAAGGTCCATACTTTCCCATGATCAAATTTCTTTGTTTATAAAAAATGTAATAACATGCTGCATGGTATGGTCTACTAGCAAAAA
This sequence comes from Solanum megistacrolobum, assembly GCA_029582645.1. Taxonomy (NCBI): domain Eukaryota; kingdom Viridiplantae; phylum Streptophyta; class Magnoliopsida; order Solanales; family Solanaceae; genus Solanum; species Solanum megistacrolobum. The sequence continues at coordinate 6,078 of JAJOON010005935.1, forward strand.
TTTGGTCATGGTTTTTTAAGAATTGTTGTGCTGCATGAGGAGAGGAAGCAATAATAGTAGGAACAAGACCAAAATATATGGTCATTATTGGACCATATTTCTTGGCTATTTTATAAAGATCTTGGTGAAGATTTTCACCAAACATATGAAGATTTCCAAGAAGTGGAAGCCCTATTGGACCAGGAGGAAGTTTTTTTCTCTTCATGAATTCTTTCACAAGGAATATTATTGCAACTAATGCAAGAGTTACTAGCCAAATTGAAGTCATGATGGAGGAAATATTAATGAGAAAAAGAAAAATGATGGTAGTATTAATAAAGTTTGATACAAAATAAATAAGGGAGGAGGCTCAAGGACCATGCTAGTCTTAAAAAGGTAAAATATATAGGCAATTCATTTAAATCCACATTTTTCATGAAGGTATGCTTTATTTCAAATAGTGTTCAAGTTTGATTCTTAACTCTTTTTTTTTTTTTTTTATGTACCATGTAAATACAAAATACAATAATTATAGGCTTTTATTATTTTAATTTATATTCTTAAACGGTAGTTTGCACTTTAAAAATCGATGGGCATTTGTTAATTTTTGAACAAAATAAAAAACGAAGGGCACAGAATACAATTTTTATGCTTTTAGTATTTTCATTTGTATTCTTAAACTGTAGTTTTACATTTGCATATGTATATGTACTCAGGCTAGAGTGGCGAGTGAGATTGGGAGAGGGAGGAAAGAGGCGAGCAAGAGAGGGTAGAGAGTGGAGAGAGGTGAATTGTGTATGTATACCGGTTAGATAATTGTATGTATGTAACTTCTATGTATATGTATCAATGATTGTGTTTGTATATCTGCATAAAATTTGAATTCGTATACAATTGAATCGAGTTAAAATATTTGTATTTGTTTATCAAATCTCTCTCTCTCTTTATACAAATAAAATTATACATTGTATTTTATATAATTTGTGTTTGTATAAAGCGAGGGAGAGAGAAAGGCAAAAGAGAATTGGGGAGGGAAATATTTGTATTTTTATACTTATAAGTGTATTGGACGGAGAGATATGTATTTGTATTTGTATATACAGTCTCTCGCTTTATACAAACACAAACACAAATTATACATTTGTGTTTGTATATGGTGTGAGAGGTGAGCGAGAGAGGGCTGAAAAAGAGGAGAGTGGTGAGGGAGATTCCAGAGAGGGGAAAGAGGCGAATGACAAGAAGTTTGTTGCGAATTGAAATTACGTTGTATATTTAAGGTAAATTTTAAAAAAATTGTGTCTATATATTGATTTTGAACCTCTTGATTATAAGATTAAAGGTTGGTTTAGTGGTTGAGGAGTTCAAAACACATCTAGAGGTTCCAAGATCAAATCTTAGGCACTACTCTTTTTTTTCCCGAATTCTCTTAATGGAAATTCTGAATTCGCCACTGACTGTAGCTATAACATTTATTTTGAATTTATAGTTTGCTATAATGCTCAATTTCCCTATTTTAAAACTCTTCCTATTATTCTTAAACTTTTGACAAGTCAAATACCTTCTTAAAAAGTAAGATGAATAAAATATTTAATTAGTCAAATACCTTATTCTTTTTAGGATGAGTAAATTTACAAGCAACGTCCCAAACCATTTCATGTGACATCTCATTTTTTAGTCCATTTTAAAAATATAGTGTCATACTTTGATATAACTAAAAATAATTTATCTTAAAATTTCTTCTTTTATCCTTAATAAAGTAATTTATGGCTATACAATTAATTAAGAATTATTTTTTATGATAAATTTCAAAAGGTTTTTTTTTTTTATAAATAAAATAAAATATGAGAAAGAAGTATATAAGATGGACATGATTGGGGTGAACAATAAAACTTTTGTCGGGGCCTAAATAATTGTACGATGACATTTGCGCATGAGTCATGAGTTATCTTTAATATCTTTTCAACTTTGCTACTTGTATTTCTTTAATGTCGGCCCGAAAGTGGGCCACTTGGTAAGCTGATAGCTGAATATGAAATAAATTATTTTTATATTATTTTTTATATAGTTTTTATGATATTTGATGGTAGAGAGAAAATAAGTTAATTATGTATAAAATTAATAATATGATGTTTAATTGACAATTTAAAGATTCAAACAATTAATATATATATATATATATATAAGTTATGGGGATATTTATATATTATTTTACGCATGATAAAATGTGGGAAAATGAATACTTATATAGTTTATACATAAATAACTAATCCGTATATGACTAATATTTTTACATAAATTCACGCTCCAAAGGAATATGATTTCTCTTCTTTCTCCCACATGCAAGATATAGACATTTTCCTGTCCATACATAGTCATAGATAAGCATATATTATGATATATATGATAAAAACCTTTCCATTTCAATCATTTCTTCACAAACATAAGCATATGATAAATGTCATTTTCCCATCAAATGTAGTTATCATATTTGAGACTAAATCTATCTAAAATAATAATAAATCATCAATGATTTGACATATAGTTAGCCGACATTTAACAGTCACCTATAAATTATGCATGTGAAATAATTAAGCTAATTTCCAATTAGCAAAATTTGTAAAATATCGTACTAAATTGAATAATATCACATAAAATAAAACGAAAGAAGTATATATAACATGACCGGAGGCATGAACGGGCCAACATTGAGTAAAAGAATGTCAAGCAACAACCCTTTCTCGATTCTTTTTACTCATATATACAAATATTATGCATAAAGATATACATTTAACAAAATGACGCTACTTGAAAAAAGTTACCTATTGGTATGTTGGTTCATCAATTGACTTTTGCTATTGGAGGTGCACACCTCAATCTAAGCATATTTTTACAAAATATAATATATTCATTCTTAAAATTGTGGTTTAGTAGTATTGAATTCAAGACCTCCTCTAACTTAAAGCTAATTTAATCAATTAGTCAAAGATATAACTTACTTATAAGTATGATAATTAAATTTTATCTTTTCCTCTATAAATATCAATACCACTTTTTAAAATTTTTATGTACGTCAATGACCATATAAAATAGTAAAGCTTTTGTCTTGACCAAAAATTGTAAGAGAATAATAATTCGCCCACTCATGAGTTATCTATAATGTCTTTTCTTGCTACTTGTAGAAGATGATTGTGTAATGATTCGATAGGTCATTTTTGGAAATTCTAAACTATTCGTCTTACTTTAGTTAATTAGTTGATGGGTAATTGTAGATAATTAACTTAATTGATAGCTAGTGGGCTAAAGTGATAATTTATTTAAGACTCTCTTTCTATATATATATATAAATTAATTAGACCTAAATTATTTGAGGGAATCGCAAAATTCATGCGGTGTTAAATCTGGCACTGTAACAAGAGGACGCATCCGTGAGAAGATAAAGTGTGGTGCTTCAGGTGAGAACTTTATTCCTCAAATAAGTGATTATGTAATTAAATTATTAGGTGTAAGGAGTACCCGTATTATGTTCCCTTAGCTTGTGTTTAGAAGTTTACTTGCTGAGTACCGTGTGGTTTGGTACTCACCCCTTGCTTCTATAATTTTTGTAGGTTACGAGCCTGGATTTTTGTGATACTTTTCATTCTCTTCTTTTATGAGGCTTCTTGGAGATTTGTGAGGTAACTGCTTGTCATTTCAGCGGACCTTCTTTCTCCTTAATTATGATCTTGTTCTATTCAAGAAATAATGTCATTTGAGACTTGTATTTTCTTTCAACTTTTTTATAACACATTAGAGGCTTGTACACGTGACAACCGGGTTTTGGGGTATTTTTAAGTTGATTATAAATCTCCGTATTTTATCGTAAAGGCTGAGTTTTAGGCTGACTTGTCTTGGTGGGATAAGACGAGTGCCATCACGTCCATTTTTGGATCGTAACAAAATGGTATCAGAGCCCCAGGTTCATAGGTCTCACGTGCATACAAGTCGAGTCTAAGTAGAGTCTCGAGGATCGGTACAGAGACGTCTGTCCTTATCTTCGAGAGGCAATAGTGACTTTTAAGAAAAATCTTCACGTCTTGAATCTCTATCGTGCGTCCTTGGTCCAATTTGATTCTTATCGCTTCACTCTATTCACTCTCACTTATAGTGATGACTCGTGAGTAGTTCTTTATGTGATCATTTTGTGTGTCGTGTATGGCTAGGATGTTAGACCTAGTACTAAAGTTGAAGTGATAAACTTTTGGAAATGATGTGTGGTCGGATTGTGAATGTTTAACAATTTGAAAGGATTGAGTAAGGTGGTGACTCGATAATGCATTTTGAGGATATTCGAATGATGAGGTTGAATAATGGTTTTAGGGACTTCATGAATGTGTTTTTTATTTGGTTAGTAACCCCAATAAAGGGAATAGTACTTGTGCGGTATAGGCAATATCGGGAATGGTTCGATGATTGAGAGTGAAATTATTAAAGGGAACGCTAGATAATGAACATTATAACTTTGGAAGCTACAATTAATAAAGTTGCATAGGTATGGGTTGTTTAGTTTATGATGAGAATGATATTGCGTTAACCAAGATCAGAATCTCTACTACGATTTTATAGATTGATTGTATATCAAAGAGGTCATGATACAATTACTACAACTGTATTGATGTTTACTGGTTCGAGTTATTAAGTGTGTTACTTCTGCCATCGACCCAATCTCTGAAAGAGTGCATATCGCTTTGGATGAGAGACCGAACAAATTTAGTAATGTATTGGAGTTACTTGATAGGCAGAAATGTATGGGCTATTTGGGTACAATCTTCTCGGTAGGTATGATGTGTTCTAGTGGTGGATCTAATGGACTTTCACGATGTGGTACTAGTGGTATATGGAAACAGATACGTCAATTGTTAAGTGTGAATACTAACTACTTAAGAAGTCATCAATTGTATCATATGCTTGTATAACGAGATTTGATGTCACATTCATATTTAAGGAACCAAGTAGCTTATTACTACGGACGAATAGGTTAAGCATTGTTTATAAGGGGAATTTTAGTGGTGGATCATTGTTACGGTATTGATGTGTTTATTTAGGTTGTGAAGTGTATCTGGAGGATTTTAAATGAGTGGTGATTTCATCGTTAGCTTTATGGAAGTGGATCGATATTAGGATGACAAGCTTATAGGTAAAGGAAGTCTTAACGAGTATACTTGTGTGAAGGTAATTGAGAATTTTAGTAAGAAAGTGTATATAAAATTAAGTTAGTCTTTTGAATTTGATTGATATAGCTGAGTTTGAGGTGTCATCGATGACAAGATTGACTTCGTGGTGATGGAAAGGGCTAACTGAGCATGATAGTAATAAGAGTTCGTGATGAATTATTATTGGAATGCAACTATATGATAAGTTTTGTTGGTTAAAAGAATTTCGTATGGTAATGCTAACTTTTGAATGTCTAAGGTATGGTTTACTACTATTTTGTGAGTAGCGTGGTTGTATGGTAATTTTTATGAGGAGTTGGGATGTTGTTCGAATAGAATTTAAAGCAACTAGAGTCATAATGAAAAAAATAAATAATGGGATGTAGTGTAGCCTTTGGAAAGAGGTGAAAGCAAGAATATTTTCTCTTATTGCAAGGGCTAAAGAGGTATCTTCAAAGGGATTGAGAATTAAGGTATAGAGACATGTGGTTCCATCTATTTTACTATGGTTATGGTGATAGTGTTACGTGTCATTCATATTAGTTAAAAGTTGTTGGATAAGATTTGAGAAAGAAGTCTATAGACGTTTGACTCGAGTGTGATGATAAGTGCTTCATTGTTTTGAGTTTGGTAATTGGTACAGTTGAATTTTTAACGAAGGATATAGTAAGATCAATGGAGAGGCGATCAATTATAGGCTAAGATACGTGAATTCATAAAGATCCTCAATGCATGAGCTAATATTGATAGATAATGGGATTGTGTTACACGGTTGGGATCAAAATTCAAGTCTTTCATTGTGAGTTTAGGTTTGTGGCAGTGTGTTTTGTCAAGGTATGAATTGGTAAGGTAAGAAGTGATTGATCGCATTGAGTATAAAACATTTGGAAGGACTTATGCATAATTTGAGTAATGAATTTGGTTACTTTTGATTGTTATACCTAAGGGGGGTTTCACGTAATGTTTCAGTTTAGATTGGGTTCATGGGTTAATCTGTGGCTTGATAATCACTCCTGATTTGTAGATCTTCCAAAGTTTGATTCAAAAGTTCAGTTCTTAGTTGTTGACCTCTTTGGAGTAGTGTTAATGAGGAGTTCATTCGGAGAGGTGAACACTGACTCTAAAAAAAATCATATCTCAGGCTTTTGATAACGTCGGTTATTCTTTCTTTTCCTTCTTTATGTTCGAGGACGAACATAGTTTTTAGTGGTGGTTAATGTAATGACCCGATAGGTCATTTTTGGAAATTCTGAACTATTCGTTTAACTTTAGTTAATTAGTTGATGGGTAATTGTAGATAATTGACTTAATTGATAGTTAGTGGGCTAAAGTGATAATATATTTAAGACCCTATAGTATTTGACCCATATATATAAATTAATTAGACCTAAATTATTTGAGGGAACCACAAAATTCATGCGGTGTTAGATCTGACATCGTAAAAGAGGACGCATCCGTGAGAAGATAAAGTGTGGTGCTTCAGGTGAGAACTTTATTCCTCAAATAAGTGATTACGTAATTAAATTATTAGGTGTAAGGAATACCCGTATTATGTTACCTTAGCTTGTGTTTATAAGTTTACTTGCTGAGTACCGTGTGGTTTGGTACTCATCCCTTGCCTCTATAATTTTTGTAGGTTATGAGCCTAGATTTTTGTGATACTTTCCATTCTCTTCTTTTCCGAGGCTTCTTGGAGATTTGTGAGGTAACTACTTGTCATTTCAGCGGACATTCTTTCTCCTTAATTATGATCTTGTTCTATTCTAGAAACAATGTCATTTGAGACTTGTATTTTTTTTAAATTTTTTTATAACACATTAGAGGCTTGTACACGTGACAACCAGGTGTTGGGGTATTTCTAAGTTGATTATAAATTTCTGCATTTTATCGTAAAGATTGAGTTTTAGGCTGACTTGTGTTGGTGGGATAAGACGAGTGCTATCACGTCCATTTTTGGGTCGTGATAGATTGTCTATCCGAAAAAGATGAATTTGACGTCCAAATTTGTGATCGTGAACCACTTAGTAGGTGTAGTTTGATATTTGGATAAGAAATTAATTATTTATGTATAATTTTTTGTATAATTTATATGATATTTGATAGGTAGATAAAAAATAAAATTATCACGTATAAAATTAATACCATGCTTGATTGATAATTTAGAAACTCGCATGAATAATACATGTATAAATTATAAGAATATTTATAAATTATTTTATGTATGATAGAGTATAAAATAAACAATACTTAAATAATTTATAATACATAAATAATTAATATCTATATAAAATAATACATAACCGGATTAGTACTTTCTCTTCTTTTTTTTCCCCACAGAAGATAATAGTCATAGATATTTTCCGTCCATACCTATATACTCCCTCCGTCCCATTTTATGTGATGTAGTTTGACTTGGCACGGAGTTTAAGAAAGAAATAAAGACTTTTAAAACTTGTGGTCCAAAATGAATGATAGAAATTTGTGTGGCTGTAAATTATTTCATTAAGGGTAAAATAGATATTTTATAGTTAAATTGTTACTAAATATAGAAATGTGTCATTCTTTTTTAGATTGACTAAAAAAAAAATAAGTCGCATAAATTGGGACAAAGGGAGTAGCACTAATAGATATAGATATGTATAAATGGCGTTTTCAATGAAATAAGATATTTATGTTATGAACAATCATTTATTACTCATAAGGCTGCCTGACAGGCATGCACTATAATTGTACTACATTATAGGCGGCTAAAACATATTTCGATGTTCCTAAATATTTGTCCACTTTTCTTTTTATATTGTCCCTAATTATTTATTTATTTTGACAAATTAAGAAAGAATATTTTTTTTTACTTATTATATCCCCAATTAAATGACTAATTACTCTGAAAAATGCAGAACTTTTCATCTACTTCATAATTAATAGGGGTAAAATGGTAAACTCACTATGTCATTAATTGATTTCTTAATAGGTGTGTCAATTCAAAAGTGGATAAGTAATTAGGGACAGAGGGAACATTAGTGACCTAAAATTAAATTCGACTAAAAAGTTCAAAAAATATTTTATTTTTAGTGAAATTTATTATAGTTAATTTTTATTTTTTTGAGACATAATATTTTAAGATTTGTTATATTTCTAATAATCTTTTTTTATATATAAAAAAAATATTATATTTTCTATAAATAATACTTAATATATTATTTGAGAAATATACCTATAATTTATTATTGAAAAGAAACGTAAGGCTACTATTTTTTAGGCTTGTGGAGCTACCTTTGATATTGTATCACAATAATTCCAGCAACTGACCGAAGACTTTTTTTTTAAAAAAAAAAATCACGCGGGGGAAATGTCATATATATATATACACACACATTTATTACCAATTTTATCTTTTGATTTGGCCTTGTTGGCCCTTTCATTATGGTATTCTTATTGTGGATGTAACCTCGCCGGTCACGACATAGTATTTCAGTCGTTATATTAATGTTTGTTCTTGTCGGACCTCATTATCTCCTTTTAGTTATGCTTCAATACCTAGCTCAATCGAATAAGGTATCGAGTGAAAGTTGTGCATCTCCTAGTTTGAAACATAAATTTATTGAAAATAAACCATCAAAGATTTGCATATATAAGTCGATGTATTGCATATATAAGTAGATGATGCATGTGAAATAAGCTAATATTCAATTGGCTGTTATAAAATATAAGTAATATAAAATAATGAATACATATCAGAGATATAGAGATTAGAATGTAGAGATTATTTTATTAAGATATCTTTAAAAATTGTAGTTATCTTGGATTCTTCTTTATGTGAGAATATTACCTATTTATAATTTACAAAGTGTCTTTTCAAAACAAAAATTAAAGACTTTATTTGATTGGTATATGAATTATCAAGAATTGGTACAGATATAAGATAATATCATCGTTGGGAAAAGACTAATGCTATGAATACAATGCATTCATTATGTTTGAGAAAATATTCATTCATGCAATTATTTGTTGACTTAAATGATATAAATAAATTAAACTTTTAACGAGTGACATAAATAACTTTTTTTCAAAGTTTAATAACATATTTGAGACATTTTTCCCTTCCTTGTATGGACATTCACCCATGTTGAGTTAATGAATTATATTAGCACTTCCCTTGAAAAATTATTTATTCGAGTTTTGTTTTTACTGAATTGATTTTATTACTTATGTTATGAAAATTTAAATTTAATTACTAGTACTTTTATATAGTTATTTGATAATAAGGATAGATTTCTCTTAATTTATTAAAATAAACAGGTAAAAAAGAGAAATTTATATTTAGTATAAGGGTCAAAAAATGAAACCGAGGAAATAGGTATTTAATGATAAAAATAGTATTAAAAATAATAATAGATTTCTCTTGATTTACTGAAATAGACAAAATAATAACTATTATTGTCACGCCTCGAGCCTACACCCTGGACGTAACTGACACTCGAAAACCATTGTTGGTTCCCAAGCGAACCCTTGGTCTGGCTCACTACTCGGCGGAAGACATTACTCAATTAAAATGGAAACTCATGATGCAAAAATAACTTTAAAAAATTTAACTTAAATTCAACTCCAATAATCGTCTGAAAATATTTTAACAAGTATTAGTTAAATGCCTCATGAACTCAAAAACATTACAACAACAAAGGAAATAATGATAGACTCCTCGACCTTTAAACTATCTATGAAGCCTCTACTATTACAGAAGGATTGTCGGGACAAGACCCATGACATCCTAACAAACTGAAAGAAAAGTAGAACCCTCCGAAAGCAAGGAGGCTCACCATAATTGTCACGATCCAGGGGTACACCCTAGATGTAACATGGCGTATAGAACCCCAAAGGACTCCATACAAGTCACTTAGCTCTCATAACATAAGAATCATAACAATAAGAGTAAAACAATAGTCCAAGTCCAAAATATTTTATAGAAAAGCGAAAGTCTAGACTCATGTCTCATCATAGCCATCTAATATAATAGAATGAAATTGGGCCTATCCCATACATCATGTTCAAAAGACTAATACATGAAAGAAACTGAAAACAATAACTCCCTCCTCGAAGCGTGAGGACTCACCAAAACTCGGGAAAATATCCAAGTCAAACTCTAGCCACGAAACTCGGAAACCTGTCTGTCGGACCCTACATTTGGGAAAAATGTAGGCAATAGTATGCGTTAGTAAAAAATGCACGAAGTATGATAGCCATGCATAACAACATTTAAAACATGCTAAAACAAACAATTCATTCCATGCCATGCAATTGATCAAGCTAAAACATCATATGAAAGAGTTATAAAACATAAGTCATAAATCATGGTCAATGCAAGCTAAATCATGTTTAAATCTTTGAACACATATGAGATACTCCTTGAGTAACCTTAGTTCACTTTTAGTATAGAGACACTGTGAGCTATAACATGATCACCCGGTGTCTCCCACACCGATAAAGGTTGTTCTACTTGCCTAAGGTAGAACCATGAACTTCTAGCTTAAGTGGATCCACTAGCTAATTAACCTATGGGGTCACATAGTTATGGGATAAGGAGATTGTTACTAGAAACCCGACCTCTACTAGCGGGAGAGCTTCCATCTCATGAGATTTCTTCTAGAAACCCGACATCTACTAACGGGAGAGCATTCATCTCAATGTCAATATCCACTCGGTGCTAAGCATAAATCCTACGAAATAGTATTTTCTTACTTATTCTCATTATCCATGGAAAGGCATCTCATCTTGCCAATCCAAGCTAGTTCATTAGGATAGCTCTTATTCATTGATTCAATTAGGTGAGAAAACCTTTCAACCTAAGAATCATTTCTATGTGAGAAAACCTTTCACATCATGCTAGTATGTGTTTATGAGATTGTCTTTTCACAACACAACATCATCATTGGTACTTTACTTCCAAAGTACCCTTAAAGCATTTACATAATCTTCATGAAAACATGCATAATTCCATAATCACCTTTCAATTGCCAAAAACCCTCTTTCAATCACCAACATTTAGAAAACAAGGGTTAGATTTGGATTTCATCATGCTTAATTTCATAAAACTCTTCCTTTTAAGATCAAAATCCCACAACATATAGTTCATAACTTGAAAACATAGGGATTTCATGGGTTCATAGGGGAAAACAACATAAAATCATAGTAAATCATTAATTCATACTTTGGAGATCATAATTCAATCATTCAAATCAATAATCATAAGTACCCATGGTGATTGAAGAAAATCCTAGCTAATTGGGGAATTTTACCTTTTTGAAATACAGGAATTTGGGGACTCCATGAATGAGAGGGATTCATGGATGAAAACTACCATACCTTGACTCCAAATGCTATCCTTCAATGGAGAAATTGACACCTTAGCTTGAAACCCTAGGTTGAATATTCTTCATTTTCTTCAAGTTTCTAGAGAGAGAATATTAAGAGGAATTGAGTTTTCTTTTGGGAATTGGAAGAAAGAACTAAATGAGTTTAATTTGGGGGGTATAAAGACTTATATAGAGGTTCTAGGTGTAGGCAAAATGACATAGTATATGAATTAATTAATTAGGAAAAGACCCAACTAACCCTAAAAAATAAAAGATAGCACGGACCCCTGACTGATGGACCGCCGATCAACCTACGGTCCATCCTGGTCGACCGTCAGATCGACCAATGATAATGAAGATCCATCGGTAGGATGATGTTGATCCATTGATACGATGATGTTGATGAAGACCCATTGGTAGGATAATGATAATAAAGATTTGTCGGTAGGATGATGCTGATAAAGATCTGTCGGTAGGATGAAGATGATCCATTGGTAGGATGATGAAGATTTGTCTCTCTGTTTTACCTTCGAACATTTGTATGTTCACTTGTCTTATTGGGGATTTGATCGAAGACAATGTTACTTATATCCTCAATTGTTTCTTTTGGAATCAGAAGCATTAAACCATTTCCTACATCCACATAAATATTGTAAGTTTTAAGTGAACTGATCTGTGTTGATTTCTTCGATTGTTTGCTCCTTGTCTTTTTATCTACGATTGATTTGCTCTTTGTCTCGCTTCTCCGGCTGATTGTTCTGATCTCCCGCTTCTTAATAGCTAAGACAAAACATTTTATGCAAAACATTTGAAGCATATAGAAAAAGTCTTTAAGAAAAATAGGTTTTCAAGAAGAAATATTTGAAAAAGGATCACTGCCGAGTGTCATATCACGTCAAGCTTAAATGAACGCCTTTGGAGTTGATGTTTCAAGGCCTATCTGATAACTTGTTGAAAAGATTATGAAGATTCTTGAAGTTTGGGTGATCTGACTCTTGAAATGTTGAAGATTGTTGAAGTTAACTTCGGATCTCATAATGGACTTGAGGATCATTTGAAGTCACTTCTAAACTTTTGATCATGCTGGAGGTATTCAAAGTTGCTCTAAATCGATGAACCTTATTGAAATTTTGAGGTCATCCTCAAACATTTCTGTCCCAGTTAACTATCTCGGTGTATCTTGTACCATCGATGAATGAATCGTGGAATTTTTGAGATCTTCTCTAAGATTTTGTCTCAGTTATAATTCTCAACGTAACTTTAGTCTTAACTTATTGGACAGATCCTGTTCTTGAGAATTTTTGAGTCCCTCTCAAAAATTCTGTTCCAGTTTCTATCGTAAAGAAAAATAGAAATCTTGCGGGAGATATGATCGAGCCGTTGTGGCGCCTACTAATCCCGTTGAGGTAGAAATCAGGTCAAACATAGTTCCCCCTTCTGTGATCAAACATAAATAGAAAAATTACAAAGAAATCGGCCGAGGCCGACATAGGCCGCCTACTTATCTCATTCTTGAGAATTCAGGTCGAAAGTAGTTCAAATACAACGAAAATATTAAAATGGGATAAAGGGTTGACCGAGGCCAACATAGGCTGCTTACGTATCTTGTTCATGAGAATTCAGGTCAGACATAGTTCACTTACAAAAGGAAACATTAAAAAGGGATAAAGGGGTGACCGAGGTCGACATAGGCCGCCTACGTATTTCATTCTTGAGAATTTAGGTCAGACGTAGTTCATTAGGAGGGATAAGTTCTAAGCATAAAGGATTACAAGCAAATAAGGCGGTTACAAGGAAAAGATAAAAATTGAGTCTTCAAACATGCAGTAGATTGATGACTTGTGAGATCCAATGTTCACGCTCAACCATGTAATGTCATCAAACAAATGTATCGATGTGTTCTTTAAGCAAACTGATGAGTTCTCTCTCCTGTGCTTCTCTCAAATGGACCCCAATTTTGATTTCTTTGATGCATTCATCATTTTCCTGATTCACTATTCTGACCTCTTCTGAATTCGGTTCATCGTGACTCTCGAACTGTTTGAATTCCTCAACTAGGTGTTTAGGTACCATGATCATTTCATTGTAGTCCTCAAATTCATCTGCATCTACCCAATTTTGTTGATTCATCTTGTGACACGACATGCTATTGACAGATTCAAAAACATTTTCATAGAAATCATAGATAGATACAGTTAGATAGTAAATATAAAGCAAGTAAAGCAATTTTTCGCAATAAAGGAGGTTTTCATTTGAAATAAGAAAATAAGAACTTTGTCCATGATGATAAATAATTTTGTTTTTTTTTACAAAATATGAGGAGGGAGATTAAAACATAGTTAGGCAAAAATAGAGTAAATGATGGGTCTCGAGCCTCATTCGGAACACCACCAATTTTAGAAATAACATAGAAAATTGTCTATGTCTACCAAGACGAGCGAGGAATCAAGAGCGAAGTGGATGTCCAATTAGGCATTTGCTCATTTGACTCGATGTCTAGTATGACTGGTGTCTCGAT
>JAJOON010005937.1:0-25859 GCA_029582645.1 Solanum megistacrolobum
AAATTAAGAAAACTTATAATTTTCAAAGATTTAAACAGAAAAAATCATTTGAAAATACCAAAGAGGGTTCGGGGTTCAATTTACACTTCGAGAAGGGTTTAAGCATTCGAAGTGTCCGCTAACATGCGGTTGACCTGTGACTTGACTAAAGTATTTTTGACTATTTTTAGGAAAAATGTGATTTAACATAAGAATAATAATTTACAATATTTGATTAACTTTGAGAAAAATAGTTAAATAAATGACACGCTTTTATTTCATTTTTATTTTTTAGAGAAAGGGATCCAAAAGAAAACATTTGAGTCGAAATACAAGTGATTAGAATATTAATAAAACTAGATTAATTAGAATTTATTTTATTCATTTTGAAATAATAATTTAAACCCATTTAAAGCATGAAAATCATTTTAAATTAATTGACTAACCTTTTTGAGAAAAAGACTACGTAAGTGTGTGTGATATATATATATATATATATATATATATATAAAATTAATTGAAAAGGTTTTGACTAACATTTTTTAAAGTTTATTTGAGAAAAATACTTTAACTTACAACAATTTTAAAATGAATAAAATGTGATTAAATGAAAAGCATTAAAGAACATCTCTTTTAAGAACCAAAAGTTTAACTTAATTGAAAATATAAAATTTTGACCAATATATTTGATTAATAAAATAAATGAACACAAAACCATGAAATGTATTAGAATTAAACCAACACAAAGAAAACAACTCATCTTTTGGGGAGTCTAATTAAGCTAATTAACATTTCTAAAGTTAGAGTTAATGATAAGAAAAACAAACAAAAGACAATTAAATAATTTAAACGTAAAGGAGAATTGAATTTGGGCCCTTTTTGGGCCAAATTCGCTGCTACTATTGGGCTTAATCCAATTCCCTTTTTGTATACACCTGATGTATATCAATGTATATCAGCGTGTGTATAGGCTCTTTTCATGTATCTATTGCTTCCGAACACCTGTATTTTGCCTCAGCCCTGTATTCCCACATTTTCGACCTGTATATTGATGTATACTGAATGTATACAGTGTATAATGAATGTCTACTGTCCATCTTAGGACTTATGGAGGCTTGTATTTCGACTACAGCCTTGTACCCTTGTCCATCCGCTTTCAAAACTCGAACATGATGACTGCCGACTCGATAAAAAAAAGAGGAATGTTGGGTTTCAACCCAACTCGGAATGCAAGGAGTGAATATAGGAGTCCACAATGATTCATTCAAGGAAAACATAAAAAAAAAAAAGAACAAGAATTAGCAGAAGGGGAATGTAGAAATCAAATTGATTCAACTAAAATAAGAATATCATAGCATTTAAAGCTAGCAAAGAGGCTATTCACAGTATGGTCAAAACTCAATATAATGTTAACATTCTAACCATGGTACAACACGACTTTGACTAAATCAAAACAGATTCTACAAAGAACTAGAGGCAAATAAAATTAATACGGCCACAATACTTAGATAATCCTAAACTTACACTAATCTTGGAAGGCATCAAGTGGAATGTTAGTAAAATCATTTTTATTTAGTCAATTTTCAACTTTATGATCACAACTTTAATAAACTTTAAACAAATAAACAATAGATCAATTATAAGGAAAGGAGAAGACAAACCAGTAGTTATCAAAATATAACAGAAGCAAACATAAACTATTTTGATAATTGTTGAAGTGAATCCCACGACCTCCTAATTACCGACATCGTAATCTATATGAGTTTAAACAACAAGGCTAACAAGATAAGAAAATTACTAATAAGAAACAAAAAATGATCCATTACATTTTGCTTAAGCATTTTCGACTAAAACTTAGACTAAATAGACACATAAATTTGATTTAAACAGGACATGCTACACGAATGAGATAATAAATCCCAAGCAATTTGAGAGAAGTGGAAGAAAGGGACATTCAAAACCAACTTGAGTATGGATAACAAGATTCAATTTTAGTATGATTTACGGGTGAAGATGATAAGGACGTACAACTGAGAAACTAACTAGCACTATAGGACATTTTAATAAGGAGAGTTTAGCACAAGAAAGAAAGAAAGAAAAAAAATGCTCCAGCGGGTTGGAAATGACCAGTTTATTGATTCAAGTTAATTCGAATTACCCGATAACAAAGGATACGTAACTGACATTATTAAATAAGAGATTTAGAGGTGCAACAACCGTCAGGTGGATTATGGAACTTAGTCTTAAAGGCAACTCACACGACTTATACTAGTTAGAATAACAAGAAGAAAATAAAACGAAACCGACTCAACGCCATACAAAATTAGTAAAGCTTCGAGCAAAACAAACCAAAAGAACAGTTGAATCGACAAACAAGCTTATATCAAAGTTTTGCAACCAACAGTAAGTCACAACACTCCCAGGATACCAACATCTAACACTACACAACGATCAAAAGCAAATCGTCCTCACATTAGGCACAAAAGAGGCGTGGATAAAAAACGAGTATTACCTTTTATGGGGCAGAGAATTGGATGACAACGAGCTTGAGAGCAACTATTCTTTTATCACGAACTTCGAATAGGAACGGCAAGCTAAGAAAATCCAAGCATCAATCCTCTTGTAACTTAGATTGAAAAAGCTAGATGTAAAGTTTTCAAGTGTATGAGTGATTACTATCTAAGAACTAAACTCTAAAACTCTTTTGCAAACTAATTTATCGTGTATGACCTCAAAATCCAATATTTTTTTTGTATTCCTCTCTCCTTAATCACTGAATGTAGAGGGCAATTTATAGGGAAAGTTGGGGAGATTTAGGGGGGGGGGGGAATCCATTGGAGAATTCAAACAAAAATTTGAATTCATTCTGCTATTTTCGAAGCCACAGTAAAGGGGATGGAAAAAGGCTGAAATCCGTGAAAATAGGGGAAAAGGAGATGACGAAATGATCGATTAGGATGCTAGGGTTATGGGTTTTGCAGAGTAGTTGGATGAGTTTTCTGGGTTTTCCTCGATATTCGCTGAGGTAGACGAGATGGGGTCGCTTGGTCTCGTGAAAGAAGAAGAAGATGCAGGGGTCGCATCCACTGATTGTTGTTGTATTGGAATGGGTTTGGGCCGGGTGATCTTTGGTATGGAATTGGGCTTCTGGAAAGGGCTATAAAAAGCCCAAAATTGGCCTGAAAGAGTGTTTAAAAAGTGGAGTGAAATGGCTAGACTTGAATTTAAGTCTAGCCATTAATTTTGGTTCCCAATGATCATTGTATTCTTTTAGTTACTTCTTGAAAGTTATTAACACTCAATATGTCTCTATACGTATTATTTTTAATAGGATTATATATTTTATTTTTGTTGTATTTATATCGAGTTGGATAAAATATTAATTCCTTTCCTTATTTTGTTTTGCATGTAGAAATTCTCGAGTCCATTGTGGACTTCTTTGCCCCTCTCTTGCACCCCAAATTGAGCCATGGGCTCTACTCTTCCATCGAGTCATCCTCTCTTTCATTTGGGTATTGGAAACTGATGAACAGGTCTCAAAAAAAATTCAAGAATACACGTTTGATGAAATACAAATCAAAGTGGATATACAGGGATAATACAGGAAAATGGATATGAAATACGATCCGGGTATACGCTCAGGGTATACGGAGTTTTAAAGGAGAAATGGGCCTAAAGCCTTAAATAATATACAACAGGTCCATATGGCAGGAAAAATGGGTCAGAACCCATTATTTTGGCAACTTTAGACTTAGGACAGGTTCAAGATTCGGGAATTTGGGCACAAATTTGATATTTCTTTCCTCCCATCTTATCTATTATTGTATCAACTGACAACTTATTTGGTCTTTGGTTTAACTTAATTAATTTCCCAAAGATAGTCGTTTCTTTTTATATTCAAAAGTTAAAATATTTATTTTTCTTATATATATATTATATTTATTACTTAGCTCTATTTTAACATTAGTATTGTCAACACTTAAGTTACTTCCCCTTAGAATGACCCCCTTCAATTTATTTCCCCTTAAAATAATTAATTAGAAAAATAATAGTAATAAGTAAATAAATAATAAATGAATTTCCTTCACTTAGTTGAAATTTGGAAAGATTACTTGAAAAGTCATTTTAGTCAAATCGCCGGTCAACCGCAAGTTAGCGGGCATTCCGAGGGCCTAACACCTTTTCGGAATGTACATTGAACTCGAACCCCTTTTTTTTCCAATTGATTTTATCTGTTTGAGTCTTTTGAAAACCTTAAGTTTTTTCTTGATTTTTACTAAAAAATTAAGTGGCGATTCTGTTCTTTTGGAAATTTGATTTCTCTTAAATCATAAGTTTAATCGATTTTTCGAAAACTTAGTCATTTTTCTTTTATTTATATTTTCGAGTAAAACAATAACATTTATTTTGAATTAATAGTTTGCTATTTTATACAATTTTCCCTTTTAAGAAAGCTTTAATTAGAAGTGTATTTTACTAAATTCATCTTATTTATAATATGTGAGGACTCTAAATTTGACTATTATTACTTTATATAGTTATTTAATACTAATGATAAAGAAAGAAAAATATAATAAAATTCTCTTGATTTCATAAATAAACACAAATAAATTGAAACAACTATTTTTAATATGGGGCAAGTAATATGAAAAAGAGGTAGTACTTGTTAATTAAAGGCATAGTATACTAACAATTGCCAAAGCTAAACATCTAAGTGGAAATTGTTAAGATATATAGTATTAATCATGCGTTTAAACATATGTGATTATGTTATTCATGTAAGTAATATATTTTTTAAATGCTTTCATTATGTATATATGTTTTCCAATTGTTCTTTATATATAAATAGAATTTTGACTTACAACTGAGATCTTGCAACTGATACGGATTTCTTAACTATGTGCTTTTAATTTAATTCAAATATATTTCCCAAATATATGTATTATATTGAAAGTTTACCACGTGAATATTTCTTAACAATGCACTTTCATTCTTGTTTCTAATTTCCACATTATTCTAGAGAAAGAACAAAGACAGCTTGCTTTTATATCTCAAGTCAATTAACTTGATTATGAAAGCATCTAAGTTAGAATAAATATATTCCCCAATGAGATGGACTAGAGCAAACATTTTATTACATCCACTTTTTTTTTTTTTTCATGTTCGGTATTTGTATTGGAGTCCGACTATTTAAATTTATATCACATATATTGAGCCTCATTCAGAAAAACGCTCTTTGAATTATTTCAAACTCATAACTCAAACTCGAAACCTTAAAGAAATGAGCAGCCTGCACCACGTTCATATGTGGTACAACCGCTCAATTATGTGTATGTTCACATTGCAAATTACCCCATGGAATAAAAAAAGAGTGGTTGTAATAAAATGGAATAAAAAACAAACGTTCATGGACTGGTGAAAAACGTGTAATTTTCATTACCTTAATTATACGTAATTTGTCCTATATTACTTGTCAATATTATTAAAAATATTCATCCTAAAATTTTTGTTAAATTACAAAATCAAGTTTGAATTAATTTTTTAAATGAAAACTCATATTACCCTTTAAAATTAATTATTTTTGAAAGTAAACAACATTAATCACCAAAGGCAGACTCATAATTTATAACTTATGAGTTCAATATATCAATTCTATTAAGTTATTATGAGTTTCTAAACTATATTAATTTATATATATATTTAATAAATTATTTAGGATAGCTATAAAAATTAAACAAAAAATATTAAATTCGACTCAATCGGCTAAACTTTATAGTAGTTCCACCTCTTGGTAATCACAATGCATAAATAATATTATAGAAAAAAATCCTTTTGCCAGAAAATTATATTGTAATTGTAAATTTGAATAGTTCAAAAAGGTTATTGGTTAGCCTTATCCCTGTACACATAGTCAAAATAGGGAACTAGATATGCATAATGGCTAATGCATTAATAGAAGTGACTTTTGCTTACCTGATCTAAATACTTCATTAACGTGAGTTTATTATTTTGAGACATCCTTCTATTTTATATTATTTGGGTCATATTGATATGATATATTTTTAAAAAACTTTTTATTAGAGGTGTATTTTACTAAATTAACCTTATTAATTATATTTTGTAATTTTAAATTTGATTATTATTATTTAATGTAATGATTTAATATTAAAAATAAATAAAAATTAGAATGATACTATTTTAATTTTTTTTAATTGATTAAGCAAAATGAAAGTTTTAATATAAGGAGGTAATATGAAACATAGGAAGTTTTTGATATTGATGAATAAGGTACATATATATACTTCTTTTTTGTAATTTCTCTAAAAAGTGTGTAAAAAGAAAATGTGAGAGATAATATGAAATGGAGAGAGTAGTAGCTTCACTTTGATGTTATAAAAGTCATTAACAATATTTTTAAGTATGGGATGCTATTAATGTGAACTAATCTTCTCTATTTAAGTGTAATATTCTCACCAAGCTTGTTCAATATGCATGGTCTATGTGATGTGCAAGTAATTTAATTTGTAGGCTTGGACATTTGGTGGTCCAAAGAAGTATCTACCCATTGGTTCTATTTAACTCGGAAGATTACAATTTGGGCTTATTAACGTGAGTAAAGACCACAACATACTATAGTCGTAAAACATTTATGATTATCTTTTTAGATATCATTATTTATTTTGTACATATTTTATAAGAAAAAAAGCAATCTATAGATTTACAGATTTTCAGTGTCCATTCCAAAACAATTTTAGACATGTGGTATCTAAAGTTATATATGATTGAAATTTAATGTCAAATTTTGACATAGCATATCTAAAATTGTTTCGAAATAGATAAATATATCAAAAAAGTTTATGTGCTATGAATACAATTTAAATGGTGATCACAAAAACAAAGATATAAGTACTTCAACCCTATAACTCGGTGCTAATATTTTGGGCTCCCATCCATCGACAAACATAATTTAGGCATGTGAATGTGACCATTGTCGACAAACATAATTTAGGCATGTGAATGTGAGTTGAGGATCATGAGCTACAACTTTTTACTCTTAGCAGTGCAACTAATTAAAGGCATCAATATTATCGTCTTATTGACATTTTGCATCTATTTAAATGACATTTTAAGATTCAAGATCAATAGAAGATATAATTGAGTTTTGAAAAATAAAAATAGCTCATATAATATTGGAATGAGACAAACTTAAACAATAAATTTGACACAGATAATGATAGGTTATATAAACAACCAACAATTTACATATATTATTGTCACAAGAGCTCGTAAAATTTCATATATCATCAATGATTACTAGTGTGTCTATATATATATATATAGTATTATTACATACAACTTGCTCATGCATTAATATATATAATCGCAAAAAGATTTGTTAAGAAACTTTAAAATCATTCAATCTCCACGATCCAATTCCTTTCATCCTTGATAACACCTCTTTGTATCCCTACTAATCTTGAATAAAATTGCTTGCACGACTGATCTGAGCTTATTTTATATTCAATCCTGCACCACAAAATTTAAATACTTACAAAAAGTACTTATTGAGAAGGAATGGAAAAGAATGGAGTAGCTATTAAGTAAAATTAAATAACACTAAATATATCTTTATATTTGATTAACCCAAGTACAGATAAACTACATTAGACAATAAATTATTATCATATTTACTATTTTTTCAATAGCTTGAAATAATTACAAATTGTCTCATGAATTAATAATTTCATACTTGATTTCAAGTCAGACACACCTAGATATTTGTATTTTTGCTACCAGATACACTAAAATAAGGAGAGAGGCGAGCAAGAGAAAGATAGAGGGGAGTGAGATAGGAGGGAGGCGAGTGAGATCCTCAGTGAATAATCTCAGGATACATGTGAATCACACTAGATACATGTATCTGAGATATTACATACATGTATTTGGGATATCAGATATAGGGAGAGAGGCGAGCAAGAGAGGAGAGATGTGAGCGAGATAGGAAGATATGCAAGCGAGAGGATCATATACGTGTGATCCACTTGGATACAACGTATCTAGAACAAATGACACCTAACTTTGACACCATATATACGGGATACATGTATCTAGGCGTGCTAGATACATGTATCCGAAGTCCAAAAATCGGATAAGATTCATAATATTGCAAATTAGCATCAAAATTAAGTAATTAGCTCATAAACTAGTGAAATTTCCGTAATTTATCCTTAAAATATTTTGAAAGATCTTATAGCATTGACTAATTAAATTTGTATATTAAAATGCAATTTTTTTTTTGTTTGAATATTGTAATTTACCTTTGGCCTTTATATGTGATACTTCCAACAGGAGCAACACCAACTGCAGTTCCCGTACAGAAAACTTCATCAGCACTAAATAATTCATCAACTTCAATTAAACGTTCCTCAACCTGTATTAATTTGGCAAAAAAAAAAATCCTAAATCAAAATGCTTAGTCAAATCAAGCCAAGCTTTCGTATTCGATTGAGCATAGAGGCCTTGTTTTTTTTTTTGTGTACCGTATATCCAAGATCAAGTGCAATGTCTATGATGCTTTTTCTTGTTATTCCTTCAAGAATAGGTCCTTTGGCTATTGGAGTTGAAAGTACATTTCCTTTTACAAGGAAAATATTGCAAGAAGACACTTCTTCAATATATTTCTTATTTACTGCATCAACATATAGTACATCTGAATATCCATTTGCTTTTGCATTCTTCATAGCTTTTAAAACCTACATTAAAAAAAATTCAGTACCTAATTATTCGCATGAATTTTAATAAAACCATATACTATAATTTAGCAAGTATGTATGTATTTATTTACGGGAGCATAGTTAGTAATGCTTTTGACTCCGCCAGCTCCACCACGTGAGGCACGATGCACGTCCTCTTCAACGTATAAGTTCAGTGGCGCTGTCCCTTGCTGCAATTGCAATAATTAGCATATACAATGATAGTAAAAAAAAAAAG
The DNA here is from genome assembly GCA_029582645.1 of Solanum megistacrolobum. Taxonomy (NCBI): domain Eukaryota; kingdom Viridiplantae; phylum Streptophyta; class Magnoliopsida; order Solanales; family Solanaceae; genus Solanum; species Solanum megistacrolobum. The sequence goes on from JAJOON010005937.1 coordinate 8,971, forward strand.
AAGAGAAAAAACCCTGATATTCCTTTCAACTTTGTCATTTATCATTGATATACTCTTTGTTGAAAAAGTGGTTCATATATATCTTATTGTTGCAAAAGTGGCGTACATATACCCTTTTCATCTAACGAAATTAATTTAAAATTATTTTTAAAAAATTCATGTAGGAGTATATATAATCCTTCTAGCAAAGTTCAATGGTCTGTCTGATTTTTTCACCCATAATTTTTTCTTTTAACTTTCTTTGATTATTATTACTTGAGTTTCTAATTTTTATTTTATTTATTTTTTTCAGTCATTCTTTAAAGTAAAAATAAAGAAGTGTGAATGGAACCAGAGAAAGATGTAACACAAAATTAAAAAGCTAATTTTTATCGCGTTTTGTTCAGGACGAAATAGAAATACTCGTCCATCCTCTCTTCTATACGCTTTTGTACCTTCAAACAATCCCTGTTTAAACAAAAAAATTAGATATTTTTAGTATATGTTAGATTGTGATTTGTGGCCCTAATTTTTATTTTATTTTTACCTGTCCATAGTTCAAGACACCAGCAGATGGGCTCAATTGGATATTGCCATAACGATTAAGTTGTCCTTGTCTAAATATTCCATCATCAGAGCATTTTGTCACGTACTTATAATCAGTTTGCATTAATTGGAATCCAAGATTGTCCCAGTCAATATAAGCAGACTCCTCATCACTACTGAGATCACATCAAACAATAATATAAATGAATTTTTCCAATTACAATTAAAAATGATCACACCGCCTCTACGACATATTATATGGATATACATAATATACAGTAACTATACAAGGGTGATATACACAAAAATATAAACTTTGTTTCAAATAAAACTCACCTAGTAGTAGGAGCTATTTGTAAAGAAGTTGCTGGTGGTGTAGAGAAGAGGGGTGAGAGTGTAGATTGAGAAGAAGCCATTAACTTTAGAGTAGATGGCAGAAAAAAAAGACTAGAAAACTAAAGATTGAAGAAGTATATGATATTTTTGGAAGGAATTCATGCACATTATATACTAGAGTTAATTGTGGAAAAAGAACGGACTTTGCCCTTTATTATCTTTAAAATCTACTTGATTCTCCTAGTTATCATTAAAAAAAAATGATAGAGCATATAGTTAGTGCTAAAATACTTTAACACTTTTGGATGGTTGTTACTTATTATTTCATGTTATATTATGTTGTATTGTATTATTTTAATAAATATGATATTTGAATAGATTGTATTGTTCTCTGTTGTTACATAATTTCCTAGTTACTATTAAAAACGAAAACAATAGATCATAGAGTTAGTGCTAAAATACTTTAAGGGGGAAATTGTTGTAATCCATTAAATGAGAAGATTGTCCATTTAGTTAATACATGAACTACTTACATTCATGTATGTATATTTCTTAAGTTTTATAAACTATTTTGGATAAAAATGTATCCATTAATTTGGGCATTTATTGTAGTGACTTTTGGATGATTTCTCAATTTATAAATAGGGTTGTCATTCACCATTGTAAGAGAGAATTAATTAAAGACATTTAAATAAGACGATCTCTACATTCTTCTCTTCATAATTCTTGTCTATATTATTGATAGTGTATTGCTTATATTCTACGATAAAAATAATAAATTTAATTTTGCCTTAACTATGGAAAATAGGATAACTATGCCCATCCGTTTAAATTTGGTCCCAAAAAAGTCACGGCCGTTACTCAAATAATCCATTTATAACTTTCAAAACTAAAGTACTTTAATTCACAAGTAATTAAAAAGGTCAAAGTACTAAAAAATTTTAAAAATATGCAAAATGAAATAATTCGTTGGTGAAAAATGACAAAAATTGCCTTTAATCCCTTTTAATTATTACACACAGAGATCCATTAATTTTAAGAGTATAAGTGAGCTACTAAATAATAAGGACTTTTATTATGATCAAAATCCAAAGGAGAGTGTAATTGTCTTATTTCTATAAGTTATTAAAAAAAAGGAGCAAATTAATCCTTTTCACTGTTTTAAGAGTATCAAATGCTATTTATGTGATTTTGATAATTTAAATTCTAATTAGGCATGGATCCCATGTTAGAATTCATATATTAATTCAATAATATTTAAACTTGAGATACCTTGATTCCAGCTCATTGATCTTGATTCTTGATTATCTAATTAAATTGTTCTACTACGATGAGAATTAAAATTATTTGAGTTGTAAACACTCTTTATCTCCAACCTTAAGGCGTTGAAGTTGTGTGTACGAGTCATCAAAAGAGTAAAAAGATTGGAAATTCTTAGATAGAGATAAAAATAAAGAATAACATTAATTATTTAAGATATTCTGTCTATTTTATTTTAATTGTCATTTTAACTTTTCTCACGTCTATTAAAAAAGAATACAAGATATACGATACTACAATTGTCCATATTTACATGATGACTTTTGACAATTGAACTATATTAAAAGAACTACGTTTTTAACTTTAAAATTGGAAACTATTACTAACTTAAGTTTTGGTTTTTTTTAAAGTGATATTTATTCTGTTCGATCGAACAAGTCTAGAAGCAATTTATATATTTTTCCTAAGTATTATATTGAAAGATTACCACGTGATTTCTTAACTATTCGCTTCTATTTTTTTAATTTATTTTTTAATTATTCTAAAGAAAGAACAAAGACATGCTTGCTTTTGTATTTTAATTAAAATATTGATTATGAAAAATGAAAAGAGCATCAAAGTTAGAATAAAATATATTCCCCAATAAGATGGATTAGAGTAAACATTACTCTTTTTACAAGTAAGTGTATGTTCACATTGTAAAGTAAAAAGGAGTTGTTGTAATAAAATGTATTAAGAAATAAACGTGCAAATTTCATTACCTTATACTCTCTCCCTCTTATGTTACTTGTTAGTTGTTAATATGAGTCAAAATATTCTTCCTAAAATATTTGTTAAATTACAAAATTAAAATAAAATCAATTTTAAAAAAAAGATAGATTATACCTTTTAATATTAGTTATTTTTTAAAGTAAATAATACTATTAATCACCAAAATTATAACTTAGAACTTAATGGATTCAAAAATTTTAGTCTATTAAGTTATTATGATTTTTTTAAACTATACAATTTATATATATTTAATAAAAAATTTAAAATAAATATAAAATTTGAACTAAAATTATTAAGATCAAGTGAACTTGACTCCGTTAATCACAACGCATAATAAATAGGGAAAAGCGTCAAAATGTCTTTAAACTATGTGAAAGGAAGAAAAATCCCATCCGTTTATAGTTTGGCTAAAAAATGTCTTTATCGTCAATACTTTGGCTCAAAAATGTCATTGCAGTCAATACTTTGGTCCAGAAATGCCATAGAGTTACAAAATGGGTCAAAAATTCCCTTTTTCCAAATAAATATATTATTTTTTCTCTTTAAACACATCTTCTTCCTAATTAAAATATTATTAAAGAACATTATTCTTGTTTTCTTTCTTCTAAAATTACTATAACAAATAAAAATGTAGGAAATATTTTTTTTCTTCTTAATCTCATTTTATCAATTAAAACAGAATAACTTCATGTACCCTTTCAACAGATATTATATGTCATATATATAAGATCATAGTATATTCATCATTAATTTATATTTATATAACGATAAAAAATAATGATAATAAAATAAGAAATATTTTTATTTTTTATTTTTTTATGAATTGAAGTAAGATAAACATTTGCTAATTTTAAAAAAAAACATTAATTGAAAAAGAAGTGTCAAAAAGAAAATAATAATATATTTATTTAGAAAATGAGCATTTTTGACCCATTAAATAATAATAAGGGCATTTTTGGACCAAAGTATTGGCGGCAAGAGCATTTTTACACCAAACTACAAACGAAGGGCTTTTTTGTTCCTTTCGCATAGTTTAAGAGCATTTTTGAACCAAAGTATTGACAGTAAAGACATTCTTGAGCCAAACTATAAACGGGAGGGGCATTTTTGTTCCTTTCACATAGTTTAAGGACATTTTTTACCCATAGTAACTTTTGCTTTAACTGGTCTAGGTTATAAATTTATTGAATTAGTGAATTGTCTATTTCCTTAATACAGTGGCGGAGCCAGAAATTTCACGAAGTGTGTCTAAGTGTTAAAGCGAACCTGCTCTTCTTAAAAAGTGAATTTTTTTTTGCTATTAGTGAGATTCAAACACATGAACACTTTAAGTTTGTGTGTCTTTACTCTTTCAAGGAGATTGAAATCACTAGGTTACATCATATTTCACGATTGGCACCCACACTAACCCTCCGGTGGGAGAACCACTACTACAACCCAAACCAAGCAACTAAACCAAAAACTAAAGCATTTAAGTTACGGAAGCAAGTTAAATAGCTAAAGACTGAAGTTCCCATAAACTTCCAAAAGATCTAACAACTAAACAATGCGGAAAATACACCTAGAACCTAAAAGTCAATGTACCAAAATATCTAAAGTTCAACAAGTCTAAACAAGAAGGGATACAACCCCAACTAATGAACTAAGAACTAACTAGAAAGTCTAAGTCTGAAATGTGGACATAGACAGAAAGAGAACTCATGACAGCCCGGAAGAATTGGCTCACCCTTGAATTCGAAAGTGATCACTGATCTTCTAAGCCAGGTATGTCAATAGTCGCCTGAAGATGCCCTGTACTCAACAAAGAAAGAGCAAGTGCAGTATCAGTACACAAACACAGTGTATTGGTAGGATCACGCGGCTATTCCACTAAGTGCAACATACATAAGCCATTACAACAATATAATCACATGCATATATCAAACATATACAATATCATCATCATTTAAGAACAACGTATAATTTCACATTTCTCAAGATACACAATTAACACATTGGTCCTCTCATGGAACCCAAACCCAAACAGTTAGCATATCGAAATGTGGTACTCGATCCAATGATTATGACGGAACGTGGCAACCGATCCAAATTAGTGTGTTGGAACACAACACCCGATCCATTCAACAAGCCACAATCACAATCACAAGTACATTCTCATAATCATACAATCAAGTCATGATTCATGGCAATCATCATTCATATACCCTCATTTACAATTAATATGATCAATAATGCAACATTCACATACATACATGTATCATAATGAAGCAAGAACAAACATACATCACACAATCATAGAATCATAACCATCACCTACCTCGAAACAAGCTTGAAACCCTAAAAAACTTAATTCTTCCCTTTTTGGATTCATTTCGCTTGTTCTTGGTCTACAAATAATCAATATAATATGGGAATCAATAAACAATCACTAATTACCCGGATTACTAACAGTTCTAACAACCCTAGATCATACCTATGATCCCACTATCCAAATTAGGCTTTTTCCACCATAATTTCTAGATCAAAACCCTCCCCCATCAATATCTACCCATTAGATTACGATCTACGGATCAAAAAATGGATTCGGGGAGTTAAAACCTTACATTTAGCCTTAAAGATAGTGGAAAACTGTCAAAAATCGCCTGGGGTTCGTCTCCTTACTCTCAAAGTCGAAAAGTGTAGAATAAAGACGTTTTGGGGTTTATTTCCGACTTAAGTCGCGTCAGACCCGCCACAGCGGTCCTCACCCCGCTACAGCGGCCTCGCCCTAGCGGGAAAAATCCCGCCTTAGCGGCTTGCACGAAACAGTGAGCAAAATAATAATTTCAAAACCCCCATTTCACAACACACCTTCAACCAACGATACTCAGAAACTACCCGTTCACGCTAATATCCATTTCGGGAGTTCTACTCACCCGAATTCAATTCCGTAAAGTTGCAAGGGTTCCTTAACTACCTATCTAGCTACTCATGTGATCAAATTCAAAATTAGATCACCCAATTGCTACTAGATTTCCCTAGACCTCACAAACACCGATTTTGTCCAAATCTGGACTAGGTTGGGAAATCTCAAGGTACTACGAAAAAGTTTTCCGACCCAAAATTTTTCCCCGTTGGCTTTTCTATAACGACGGAACACGGTCGTTACATATGTCAAGGGTGTCCAAAATATGTTATTTAGCCACTTTGTTTATCATTTTACTTGTATATACGGTATAATTTTCCGACTTGGACACCCTGACTTAAGGGTAGCTGCCACTGCCTTAATGTTTGAATAAGAATGTATTTATCAATTTGAACATTTGACAATGTGACTTTTGAATTGATTAGTCAACTTATAAATAGGGTCGTCATTCACAATTGAAAGAGAAACTTGAAGACATTTGAATAAGATGATCTCCACATTTTATTCTCTATATATATCTCTTGTCTATATTGTTAGTAGTATATTACTTGTGAGTTTATTATTTTAATTCTTTATGATATGTGAAACTTATATTTTAAATTTAAATTTATTTAGAATATGAAAACATTTAATTCGTGGCTTTCACAAGGCCACACATTTGAACATGAATATCTAAAGTTATTAAGTTTCAAATGTGATTATCTAATTGTAATCATTTAAAATTTATTAAATGATTCGGGTTATATTAAATTCATGAAGATATTAGTTCAAATAAATATAATGGATTAATATAATTGAGTTAATTATTTAAGTCCAATAAATATGTATTTAATTAAAGCTCGCTCCATAAAGTCCATTTGTCATGTCACTTAAATCTGATTGGTTGAAGGGAATCATGTTCCAATCACAACTCCTCTATTTTAGAGGTCCTCATAATTCAGAAAAGGGATCAAGTATTCTAACAAGAAGCTAGAGAAAGCTCGGGGATCAAAAGCCGCAAATTTCTCTACAAGCTACAAGTTCAAGAATTCAAGAATTAAAACGTTCAAGTTCAAGAAAGATCAGGATCAAGAACAATCAAGATCAAGACCACCAGATTCAAGATCAAGCTCGAAGCCCTTGAATTCAACTAGAAGTCAAGATCAAGATAAAGTTCAAGTTCAAGTTCATTGAAGATTCAAAAATAAGCTTTGAAGCTCTTGAATCCAAGATCAAGTTCAAGTCAAATTCAAGATCAAGTTCAAGTTCAAGACAAATTCAAGATCAAGCTCAAGATCCCTTGAATATATATGTGAAAAGGCGAATTTAGAGGAATCATAGAGATTGTAACACTCGCACTTTGAAATTAATAAATACGATTGTTGCAATAATTTTCTGTTATTGATTATTGTTTTCTTGAAGAGAATTTTATTGTCTACAAATTCTGGCACGCCCAGTGGGACTTGCATATAGAGAGTAAACTTGCAAAAACAAAAAAAAAAATTATAGTTGTACTAATTAAATGATGACTCCTCTATATTAACGTGGTTGTTGGCATAGAGTTAGCCTATGCTTATTCCCCAAATATAGTCATTGATTCTTTTCCTGCACGTGCACCTGTTAACTTCGGAAAAAATCATGCATGTATCTGTATATCTATCTGGAGAAACTGCCAAAAATTAGGATATAATTAATAATGCACCCATGATAAACACAATAGTGTCATTGTGTTGTTGGTACAAGCGAGAGGATCCACCTGCAGGACTTGGGTTCGAATCCAGCTAGAGTGAACTTGGGTTCGAATCCAGCTAGAGTGTATATTTCACTGTTTTTATTTTAAGTTTATTTTAAAGCTCATATTTGAGCTAAAGATAATATTGATGCACTCAAAGTTATAAATCCTAGGTTCGCCTCTAATAGGTTTTTGTTCACTTCCTCATTGGATCTATCTATAAGTTACACAATTTTGGCTTTTAAAAGTAAATTAAGGATCAAGATATACAATATTCGTAAGAAATTTAAGGGTTATCGTTTTCGAAAATTGTTATTTAATTTATACATAATTTTTATAGGTCGCCAATGTGATATCTAAAGTTATACATGACTAAGTTTAAATAAATTTGTAACGTCACAAATTATTTGAAATAATAAAAAATAAAATAAGTGTTGTGCAATTTAAATGGTGATTAAAAAAATGGATAAATGTCTACTCTAACCTTACAACTCGGTGTTACTATTTTGGGCTCCCGTCCAATGTCGACAAACTCAATTTACCATCAAAATACTGGCGGAGTCTCTCCGTTATATTAAAAAGAATTGATACCACTTGCTATGTCATGTGACAAGAGAAAGGTATTTTTGATTGTCAATAGTTCATGGACGAAATTAACAATTTTCTCCAAGTTCATATGTATTTTTAACACTTCTCTCGGCTTTTATTAAGAGCCCCACACTCTTAAAAAGGTTTGAGCCAACTTGCTATACCATGTGGTAGATCAGAGTGTATTTAAGTTCAATAGTTAAGTAACGGGGTGCTTTTAAGACCGTCGATAGTTAAAAAAAATGAAATAAATTAGTCATGCCAAATTTGGAGATATTTGCACCACTTATTTCTTAAATAATCAACAAACAATTTACATATTATTGTTACCAGTAGGGGTGTGCACGATTTGGTGTCAACTAACCATTTTTGTCCCTTTTTAGTTATTGTCTTTTATTATGATTTAGTTTATTTTTTATGTTTGGACTTCTATAATTAATATACTTTTAAGTATTGTGTTTTACGTTTTATTTGTGATTTATATTAGAAAGTATATTAAAGAGATTGAATATTATTATTCTGGTTCGGATTGGGTTACACTTCTTCAAAATCAAAGACCAAAAAATTCAAATCAAATAGTACCAAATCAAACCGAAAAACCAAATGTACACTCTGATTAGAAGAGCTCGCAAAATCTTATATCATCAATGATTACTAGTAAAAGAATAAATCGAATGCACAACCCTACTACATCGCAAAATCTTATATCATTAATAATTACTAGTAAAAGATAATACTGTATTGCTCAGCACGCATTAATATAATCACAAATGTTAAGAAACATTAAAATCATTCAATCTCCACGATCCAATCCCTTTCATCCTTGATAACACCCCTTTGTATCCCTACTAATCTGGAATAAAACTGCTTGCACGATAGATCTGAGCTTATTTTATACTCAATCCTGCACCAAAAATAATTAAATACAACCATTAAATACTTGTCAGTTGACACAATAAATTATTTAGAAGGAGTGCAAAAGAAGTGGCTATTAAGTAACATTAAATATATTTTTATATTTGATTAAAATATTCCAAAAGATCTTCAGCGTTGACTAATTAAATTTGTATATTGATCAAATGCATTTATTTTCTTAAAATATTTGAATTTACCTTTGGCCTTTGTATGTGATACTTCCAACAGGAGCAACACCAACTGCAGTTCCCGTACAAAATACTTCATCAGCACTAATTAATTCATCAGCTTCAATTAAACGTTCTTCAACCTGTATTGAGTTGGAAACAAAATATATAATTAAAATGTGTCGAAAAGTACTTTTTTAAGTGTTGCATCTGATTTTATAAATAAATAGTTATGTATATGTTAACGTTATAATGAAATTGTTTTTTTTTATTACCGTATATCCAAGATCATGTGCAATGTCCATGATGCTTTTTCTTGTTATTCCTTCGAGAATAGTTCCTTTGGCTATTGGAGTTGAAAGTACATTTCCTTTTACAAGGAAAATATTGCAAGAAGACACTTCTTCAATGTATTTCTTATTTACTGCATCAAGATATAGTACATCTGAATATCCATTTGCCTTTGCATTCTTCATAGCTTTTAAAACCTACAAAAAAAAAAAATCAGTACCTAATTATTCGCACCAAGATTTTTAATAAACCATATATTATAATTAGCAAGTATATATTTATTTATTTACCGGAGCATAGTTAGTAATGCTTTTGACTCCGCCAGCTCCACCACGTGAGGCACGATGCACGTCTTCTTCAACGTACAAGTTCAATGGCGCTGTTCCTTGCTGCAATTGCATGAATACATTATTAATTAATACATAGGAGAGTAAAAAGCCTCCAATATTTATTGAATTTAAATGAGGAACTAACCTTGAAATAATTACCAACAGGGCAGGCATAAACAAGGAAAGTATACTCAGGTGCTGGAGCCAAACCCAAAATAGGACCAGTGCCTATTAAAAGAGGTCTAATGTAAAGTGACCCTTTTCCAGAAGGAGGAATCTGCACATTTAATAACAATCCCTCAATTAAACATTAGATAACTTGTTTGAGACTGAGGCGATTAATCGAAAAATAATTAATTACCCAACGTTTGTTAGCAAGAGCCGTTTGCTTAACAGCATCGACAAATTGATCAGTTGTAGGAGATGGCATGCACATTCTCTCCGCACCAATTTGCATTCTGATCGCGTTCTGTTCAGGACGAAATAGAAATACTCGTCCATCATCTCTTCTATACGCTTTTGTACCTTCAAACAACCCCTGTTTAAACAAAAAAATCGTTAAATATTTTTCGTATGACTTTTTTTATATATGTGATAGATTTTTGCCCTATTTTTTTTTATTTTTTTTGGTACCTGTCCATAGTTCAACACTCCAGCAGATGGGCTCAAATTGATATTGCCATAACGATTAAGTTGACCTTTTCTAAATACTCCATCATCAGAGCATTTAGTCATGTACATATAATCAGTTTGCATTAAATTGAATCCAAGATTGTCCCAGTCGATATCAGCAGACTCCTCATCGCTACTGAAATCATCAAATTAAACAATAATTCAGTTGATTGACTAATCAATTATTTTTTTCAAATAGCATTTTAAATGATATCGAGTTGTTGACGCAATTATTTCAACTATAATTTACCTGTAAATAGCAGGCTGTACAGCCGCCTGAGCCGTATAACACCTTGCTGCAACCTGCAAAATCCAGTAAAAATTAAAATTAAAAAAAAATCAAAATTATTTTCACTAAAAAGGAAAATTCAATAGTGAGCAGAGGCGAGGAGATGTAACATTTTATTCTATAGTTCTTTCTGATTGATAAAATAATTTTTGAAAAATGTTTTCGAGATTTATAGATGATAACAAACCTTTGAAGATACAGCTGAAGATTGAAATAATTTGCGAAAACATGCGGCTCCTCGAATCATTTTTCAAGAAAAAATTAATTAAACCTTAGTATTAGATCTTTGGAGGAAGAAAATAGGGCAGAGAGAAAATTTCTGCGTATCGTAAAGCAAGAAATGAATGTGCGAAATTAAAAGGAAAGGCAATGCAAGTTTTGAGGAAGTTTGTTAGTTGTGATTTAGATTTAAAGAGAAACGTATGTTTATATAGAGGATTGGAGAGAACATAAGGCTTATTATAACATACATTGCATTATGTCATTATTCTTATCTCCGTGGCGATTCAGATTATGTGAACTTTGATCGATATTTTAAAATATATATTAAAAAAAAATTAAATGTAAAATTTTAATTTTTATAATACTGAATTGATTTAATTCAATTTAACTTTAAAGATTTGTCCATTTAACTCTTGGAAAACAAAAAATGTTATTCTATTCATTTTTAATTTGTTTGTCTGATTTTGATTTTGGTTTTAATATTTTGTAATTTTAACTATGTTATCTAGGAAGTTTGAATTTACGAATTATAAGAAATAATAATTATTATTTTTTTGTAAAAAGACTGATAAATAATAAAAAATCAATTAAATATATAAACTAGACGGATCGACCAAGAAAACAATAAAAATAATACTTCCATAATATAAGAGAGATCGAGATCGGGAAGAAGAAATTGGCTGCCCTGGTCCTACCACGCCTCCAATTCCTCTCTATTTTTACTATAGACTACATTTTTTTATTTTTTTATTTTGAACTTTAAAAGTTGACCCAAAAAATCAACTTTAAATGTTGAATATATCATACATGTCTTTTAATAGTCTTTTTTATTGAAAAGGAGAGGAGATATTGTAATTAAAATATTCAACTACATTTACATGAAATTATGATTAAGTAATATATTAAGATTATAAAAATATAATTAGTATATGTGTTGGTAGGAGGTAAAAAATATTTGGTGAAAAGTAAGTTCCACACAAGTTGAAAATAACAGCACTTTTATAATTAAGAAATATACTTAATTAAGCATAATTTGACGGAGTTAAAGTTAATAAAAAAAAAGTACATATTATACTCTCTTTATTTCATATTAACTAAATCTTTTTAAATTTCTTTCAATGTTCAAATTAAATCATTAAATTGTTCTAAGATGAAAGTTAGCATATCGTATTCTAATTTGAATTATGTTATAATATAAAGAAAAGGAATATCTTGCCATAACTCTTTATTAAGATACCATGTACACACCTTGCCTAACTTCCCACCGTGGTATGCGGCTTAGCTCCTCCTAGCGTGGTATGCATGCAAATATATAATAGAAAATTAATTAGAACTATTATTCATTTTAAATATATTAATTATAAAGATATTAAAATTATTACTCATTTCTTTTGGGATAATATTAGTAGAAAATTAACTATGTAAATGCCCTTTTTGTAATTTGCTGGTTAATACCATTTTTTCTCTCAACTGAATTCGCCAAATAAAAACTACTCCTCTCGATTTTTTAGAAAGCTATTTTAAACTATTGCCGCTAAAAATATATAAATGACAATTAAGCTATTGCCGCTAAAGATCATTTTTGATATAGTGAAATATATTATATTTGAGTTGGTTTGCTAAAATAATAAAAAGCGGCCTACTTTCACACTCACATAGGTAAAATCTATCAAGGGTACTCCTATAATTTGATACCCTACTTATACGAAGTACAAACTTTCTTTAAGAGTTTCAAAGACTCAACCTCCGCAAATCATTATAGGACAAATGCATTCACATCATGAGATTGAATAAGATTAATATTAATGCATTTTCACAACAAGTTATCATATGTTCCGTTTTTTCCATTGAGTCAGGTTATAGGATCTCTAATCCCCATGTTAGGTTTCCTCATATATGACTCATAAATTTACGAGTTTTAATTTCATTCTTCTCAATGTGCTTCAGACCCTTTATCTTGCTCAGGCCTTAGTTTATAAATTTGCAAGATTATTACAAGTTATAACACAATTAATATTTTTGATGCAATACCAACAATTAATATAATTTTACAATATTATTTTTTCTCCTCATGAGTCTGGATTTTTCGTTTATAATAACGACATTTTTTTACTCCACCAATATTATTGGTGCTATCACAATTAATCAATATTAGAAAAAATAATTTTTCAAAATAAAGTGTTTGATATAATAAAATCAATTTACTTTTTCATTATTTGAAGCTTAATTTATTTTACTTCAAAACCTTCATGGTTGAGTTAGCAAAAAATATTTTTTTTTCTCACTTCAACAAATAGCACCAAGTTTTCTCAAATCCACCAACAAAACTATTAAGTTGTTAGTCACATATCTCATATTTTTAATTAAGCTAACAAACTCTTCTTTTTTTTGTCACACTTTGTTCACATAATTAAATCAAAAAGAGTTGTTACAACCAATAAAATTATATTTCTTACTTTTTTTTAACATAATGTGACTTGACAAGCTAAAATTTCATCACATGTTTTATTGTATTTTTCTCTCACCAAAATATTTGTTATCAAATTGGCTACTCTAAATATTTTTCATAGTTCCTTTGAAAAAACTCATGTTAGAGTCAAAAATCACCAAATTATATACAAATAATAACATGAGATCTTTTTCAAAATTAATATATGTATTTATAATACCTTTTTTTAGAGTATTTCTTAAATATGTAAAAATCTCAATTTTATAAAGATTTTTTTTCTTTCATGAACCTCACTATTTTAAAATTTTAAATATCATATTTTTTCATGAAAAGTAGTACTATCACTTTATTCATAAAAAATATTAGATAAAGATGTATGCATGATGGATTTTAAATTATCTTTGACGGCCATTTAATCTTTTTTACCATCTATTTGTTAATTTTGTATAACTTAGCATGAGGGTGTCCTTTTTTACTCTCTATTTTGTTCCTTATTTTCTTTTTTATTAGTACTTAAATTGTTCCATGCAAAATATTATATATAACAAATATTATTACCTTTTTAACCCTCTTAAAAAGAAATTATATAAAAGATTTAGTTGACTCTTCTAATTTTATTTGTGCCACATAAATTAAAATAAATAAGGTACTCCCTTTATTCTATATTAAATGAATTTTGGGGTTTTTTCTTTACATGGTTCAAAGTAAGTGAATTGTTCAAAGTTCAAAATAATGTTTGAATTTTTTTTCCATTGTTTCCCCTTCATTTACATTTTAGGTGATAAATTCAAGATAGTTAATTGTTCAAATTTATAATTTTACTTTGAATTATTTATATTTTTAAGAATAGTTTGACAATAACTATAAAGACAAATCTAAAAAGTGACGTTCAATTTAATTATGTCCTATATATTTTTTTAAAATGTACGTTATTACCTTACCATTCACTTATTATGGACTAAAGATAGTAACATCTCTTTGTGTCTAGTATCTAGTATGTATAAAATATGTTGCTCTTTCATTTCTTGGTTTTGTATAAAAATATCACGCGTACAGATAAATAAATATTTGCCCTTTTCTTCCCCAAATAAAAAATCTAATTAAGAGACATGTTAATTATTTATAATGAAGCAATCACGATCCAAGTAAAAGGATATATATAATACTAATGTAAAAATTAAAATAGCATTATAAATATAGCTTGTTGCTTGCACGTACGACTTGGACCCCTTAAGCGTATCTCATCAATCATTTCCACATATCAAATGTACTCAATTTTTTTGAAACATATTCCCACAAAAATAGAAACCATGCACTCCTTGTGTAGAATTAATTTTAATTCTATAATCCAACTCGAATTTTTATTTCTAGTTTTATTAATAAAAAATTAACATAAAATCTGAAGTGTTTGCCCTTTTGAAATTAATTATCAAAACTTAGTAAAAGAGAATCATAAGATGGATTTTGGTGAATTAAAAAATACCCATTATATTTGATGCTCTTCAGACATCTTATATCAGTTATAATATAATTTAATTTTATTAAAATTAAGATATTTGAATTTGAATATATATTATAATATTTAGTGGCGTATTATAATATAGTTCAAATGATCACTAAGCAATTTTTATTCTTTGGGTTTCATAAAATATTCTTAATCAATTTGATTGATAGAAAGAAGGTCAAAGTAAAAAAAAAAAGAAAAAGTTATTTTGATTGTATATTAAAAGAGAAAACAGCCAAACACCC
Source organism: Solanum megistacrolobum (assembly GCA_029582645.1). Classification (NCBI taxonomy): domain Eukaryota; kingdom Viridiplantae; phylum Streptophyta; class Magnoliopsida; order Solanales; family Solanaceae; genus Solanum; species Solanum megistacrolobum. The sequence continues at coordinate 24,150 of JAJOON010005937.1, forward strand.
CCTCAACCTATTACCCGATTCTCAACTACACATTTATACTTCACGAGGGTCCTATTACCCCCCTAGAGTATTTTAAACACAAATATTGATACCCTTAAAATGTTACCGCCAAATCTTTGTTGTTGAGTGTAATGCACGCACCTATTTTTCAGAATAATTTTTTTTTAAAAAAAAAATCATCACCAAAATACATCAATTTTAATGCTTTTCATTTTTTCTCCACCATTCTATTCATCTTCCTAAATCATTCTATGTTTTCTCCATGGCTCCCAATGTCTCATCTTCTCCAATCCATCTCCATCTCTATCACACCCATCATCCTCCGTCTTTCTTCTATCTTTTCGATCATTTATTTGCACAAATCTAGTTGTTATTGTTGAATTCAATAAATTAACATGAATGTTGAATCTTTTTATTATGGTATCTTATTGCCATTATTGTGTAGTTCTGCATCTGGGTTCTCTAGTTGCTTTTTTTTATGGATTTGAAGATGAATTTTTCCTTGCCAAATTTCAAATTCTAATACCCACTTTCAGTTCGAATCAAGAAACTCACAAATTTAAATTCTAATACCCACTTTCAATTCCTAACAAGAAATTTGGGCTGCTACTATAATCGAAAAGATTTCTCTAGCAGAAGTTGTAATATCATTTTTCAATATCGAATTGAAAGTATTTTCCATTGAGGTGAAAGAAATTAAAGGATTATCATTTTCTTTCTTTTGGTTATGTTTGTCTATTTTTAGGAAAGATTTGAAGGTGTTAGTCATGAAAAAGTTCATTGTGGATTAAAAGTGAAAAAAAATGAAAAAATAAAATATTGTATAGGTAATTGTCCATGCATGGAAGCCATGGCAAAATTCAATTGCAGAGGTTTAATCTTTAATTTTTAGAGGTTGGTAATGGTTAGAGAGAGAGTATGTGATTGTAATTAACTAAATTTATTTATTAATTGTATTGAATTCAATTAAGAAATGACAGTTGTCAAATTATTTAATTTTGACCTATTTATCTGCCTTACACTTGCCTCTAGGAAAGTAAACACACTTGCTGTGCCACATCAACACTTAAGGGTGTTAATATCTCTGTTCAAAATACTTCAAGGGGATAATAGAATTTCCGTAAAATATTGATGTGTAGTTGAGAATTACGTAATAGGTTGAAGGGGTATTTGGTTGTTTTCTCTATATTAAAATGATTGTTGCATAGGTCTGAACACACAACCTAGGCAATAAAATTTCAAAGCCTAACCAAATGAGGTACGTAAATCTTCTGTCTAAAATGTACTACTAACTTACATTATAAATTAGAGTATATTCTATTATCTGTTTTTCCCTTTTAATCGTATAGATCTGTTTAGTAAATTTTTTGAATGAAGCAGTGTCATGTAACATTCTTCGACGCTTCTTAATCTACTTTGATAGTAATAGAAGATGGATTAAAACTTAGATATATTATGTGAATACATATTCAAATTTTAAGATATTATATTAAAATGTGAACATTAATTAATTAAAACTATTTTTTCAATAGCTTGATGTGTAAAATATTATCTTTGATAAATAAGTAATACATATCAAATTTAATAAAATATGAAATTAGTCATCAACAAGATCTTTTTAAGAAACTAAATGTCAATGGCTGTTGTAGGTGTCGAGTGTGAATATAATTTTTAAGAAACGTGGTATGCATGTAAATATGAAATATTATT
>JAJOON010005938.1:0-27704 GCA_029582645.1 Solanum megistacrolobum
TTTCCCAAGTTGGAAGTGGGTCTTCTCCATTCTTCTTCCTTTGCTTAAATCAAGGTTTAATTCCTTATACCCATTTGATTTAAGTATCATTTTAGGTGTATTTTGTTATTTCTTGATGTGTGGCTAAAAACCCCATTCTTTGGGTGTGATTTAGCAAATATGTGTTGATATTGTTGTTGGGTCTTGCTTGCTGATAGGATAGATGTATTTTAATGGTGATTTCACCTAGTGGTTGTGGTTTAATTTAATGGGTTTGTAGTTGCAAATACAAAATCGCCCATATGTTTTCGGCTTGCCCGAGAGGGAGGTCGCGAAACCAAGACCGCTAGACTGATGGCCTAAGGAGTGGGTTGACATGAGGTTTAGCCCGAGAGGGTGAGCCCTAGTCCTATATACTAACACTCAGCTCAAGAGAGTGAGTGAGGTAAGGCGTATGCTGGCCTTCATGCGGCAAATAGGTGTCCGAGAGGAATGCATTTGAAACGGGGTAAGTTGCCCGAGAGGGAACTTATTTCCATCTAACTTGGATCGGATTGCGACGTTTCGGCATAATTATGGGATCGGTTGCCACGTTTCGGCATAAATATGGGATCGGATTGCCACATTCCGGCATGCTAACTATTTGGGTTTGGGTTCCATGAAACTAATTATTAAACTTAATAGGCCTCAAATGAGTGTAAATCTACCACTCCTCATTAAATCACATAAGAGTTCCTATGGACCAATAAGATGGTCATAGAAAGATATACAACCTGTACAAAGTGGTTGTAGAAAGGTTTGAGACCTGGCTATACTTTTGATAGATATAGGGTCTATGGATGTGTCTATGAACCATACAAAGTCCTACGGTATGTAGCCTAGGGCTCCTAGGAAGGAGGTGGGACTTAGAGGAATTTTGACCCTGGGTTCCACGTAAGGGACCTATGAGTCGTAGAAAGGTCTACAAACTGTAGACATTGGTCGTGGAATTTATCAGAAAGTTGATGTCCCAATAGTACTTCTACGGTTGACAAGTATGATCTATAGATGTTTATACGGACCGTATTTAGTTTCCATAGAAGTTGTTCGACAGTTTTTAAGTAGGGCACGTTTAGTCTTTTTCCACCCTTTCAAAGCCTAACCACGATTTTTTCAGACATAATTAAGGATTTTAACAATACCATTTGACCTTAACACCCCCATAATCATTCCCAAGACTTAGAGAAAGGATCCAAGAGGAGAAATCTAGGGTTTTCAAGCGTCTGTTATGTTTCTCCAAGAACTTTGTTCTTCAAGGTATGTAAGGCTATTCATAGTGTTGGAAAAATTTCATCCTCATACCCAACATCTAAATTCGGTCAGTAAAGAGATAAATCTAGTGTTCTAACCAAAGTTCCATGAATTTCCACACTAGGTTGTGTTCTTATTTCGAGTTCAGCTTCCTGAGTATTGCGATCATGCTACTTTATACATTTGATATTTTGAGTTCTTGTTCATATGTTATATTGTCATGTGAACCATGGTTTTTGAGTTTCGTTGAATGCTTTTGTATAAGTATTTTATGCATTGACTTTCATAATTTAAAATAAGTCGAAGAAGAAGCTTTATAGTATCTTTTGAGAAGCATTTAATGTTACACTAATAGTTACAACATATACAAACTTCAGAAGCATTTCAGACAGATAAAGTAAAGTTCAGTTACCCGATAAAGAGGGTCTTGTGATTATTAACTGAACCTAGAGAGTACTTTTTATGAGCATATATAGTAATATTTTGGGAGTGATATTGTGCACCAGTTTTGGTAAGAGTTCATATGACTCAAACCCCATAAACTATGTTGCAATGTAGGATAGGCTCATACCGACATTGGGATGAATCCCTACTGCTTCTGAGAAGGCCTATTCGATCGATCCATAAGGTAAAAATGTGTCCTATAGCTTGGCAATGTATATGTTGGCTTTGGAAATATGGACATGACATTGTATCATCACGAAACTCATAGTGATGGTTGTCGGTTAGAGAAACTCCCTAGTAAAGTAAAGTAAAGTATTTATGTATTTATATATTTATACATTTTAGTATTTATTCTTATTGTACCCTTATAGTAAGAGTTTAAATGGTTTCCATCATGATCCATGTTATACTTCAATTGAGTTACTTTCAATCCTTCAGTTCAGTGTTTGTTTCCTTATAACATATCGTATATTCCATGTACTGATATCATTTGATGTGCATAGTTATATAAAGCAGATACATGTATTCAGGATCATCAATAGTCACTTAATTGTATTCACATCATCCATCCGTCATCTTTCATTGAGATTTCCTTGCCTTTTTAGAGCTCTAATTTATTTCTTAGTAGTAGTAGTGTTTTGAGATGTCGTGGGTGTTGTATTGACGCATATCTTCAAACATTAGAAGCTTCGTAGATGGGTAGAGTTAGAGAGTCCTTCAATATTCATTTGTAAATGTGAAGCTAAATTTGACTATAATATTCATTAATTTCAACAATTTTAAATTCAATATATGTTTAAAGTATTTTCTTCTGTCCTTGATGCTTGTGTATGCTTGAGTTAGTCTTCCTCTAAGTAGTCACCTACAACAACGGGTCGCTTGGGGACCAACAATGGTTTCTGAGAGCTGGCTACATCATGGGTGTAGGCTCGAGGCATGAAATTTGCTTTGTTCATGCTTTGGCTTTAATGGTCTGCTCCTTCTTGGGAGTAGTTTACCATGCCTCCACTATGGAGGATATCCATTGCGAGGCCCATGGGGCAAAGACAAGAGGGCTCGACATCTACGTAGCTACAATGGATTTCATTTAAGAGGCAGGAAGTCATATGATAGACCTTGACAAAGGTTTTGAAGAAGGTTAGTCTAGTTGGCATGTCTAGGCCTCACTTCAGGATTTATAAGGTGATCAATACAACTAGGGTGCTATTGGTATGTGTGATAGTATATGGGATTAAGAGTTGAGTGGTTCAGGTCGTGGTGTCCTTTACGTTATGAGCTAATCTTCAAAAGGTTTCTATAAATGTGGGAGTGTGATCACTGGTACAGGGATGGTCCCTACCGAAGGATGATTGCACGTGCCCCACATTCAGCTAGACCAGTTGAAGTGGTAGCACGTCCAGCTAGTAGCGGTGCCCAGGGTTAGGAACGACGTGGAAATCATTAAGGAACACGAGGTGGACCTAGGAGAAAAGTCTGGTGGTAAGGTTTATGCTTTGTGTAAAGACGATGTCACGACCCAACCCATCGGGCCTTGCGGGCACCTACGCTAACACCAAAATAGGAGAACCCTTGATTCCTAAACGGTTAAAAACATTTGGAAGATTAAGAAAACTGGATATAAAAGGAATTTCATGGGATTTTTATATTATAAGGAGTTCAAAAAAATCCAAAGTTATATTTGCAAAATAAATAACACCCTAGGAATCTAGCCTAAATAGGTACAATAGCTTCTAAGACTACATGATATAAAATACAGTACTAATGACATAGCTCCCACCATAGGGAAGAAAGAGTAGGAGTTGTTAGAGATTGTCTTCGTCTTCACCTATTAAACATCACTGACCCTGCAACCACACTATGCCAAAAGGTATAGCAAGAGTAGTATCAGTACAAACCACACGTACTGGTAGGCATCACCGGTTAACCCAATGCCTACCACATAATATAAAGAAATCAACCTGTAGGAAATATGCAATAAGACAGTACAACCCTAAACCTTTATCCTCTTGCCTTTACCATTCTCGTAAACCTTAAACATACTAGTACACTTGACTCTAACCTCTTTCTTAAAATTTATTTTTCACAATCTAACCTCTGGAGGTCTGGTTTTTAAACAAAAAATAATTTTGAGGAATATAATTTTTTTTTAAAATTCAATAAAAGAATAACTTGGATATGTTATAAAATCAAGTGAGTGAATTTATTTAATTTGGTTTGGAGTAAAAAATAAGACCAACAATAAAATAGCACGTAAAATTTACATATAATTATAATGCAGTGTTGACAATAAGTCAAGAGATATGCCTGAACCTAAAATGTAAGTAGATGGGTATTTCTAACAAAACAGAAGGATATAAACTATGTTTTGTACTTTTGTGATAATATAGGTCCAATTTCGACCTTTTTCTGGATAAACTAACATATCTATGAAGTCTATGAGTAAAAAACATTCGCTGAAGTCGAAAATTGATCTGCAAAATACAAATATTTAAAAAATAACAATTTTTACTTGCCTTAAAGTAGGAAGGTGAATTGGTGTTTCTAATAGAGACATTAAAAAAAATCTTTCCGCAAATAGAAAGATATGAGTTCTAAGTGACATAGACATAAATAGAAAATCATACATTAAACTGATTTTTAAATCAATATGAAACTAAATCGGAAACATACGTTAAACTAATTTTTTATATCAAGATGAAACTAATCAATTGTTCAATACATAAGATCTAAATTGAACTTAGAAAATAAAGAAAAATATTCATGTTTTATCTAATACAAACAAAAGTAAATAACAATAAATGTGCAAGTACTAATTAAAGAACTCTTGTGAGCTTGTTGAATGTATTAGTTAATGGTTTTCCTATAGATCTTCATAATGTCAAAATCATATAGCCAACTCTTCCCTTTTTTTTGCAAGCTTAAATTAACAATTACTTTGTCGTCGTCTTATTTACCATTTTCTTCATCAATAAGAACATTTATGCATACATGGAACAATCTTATTCTCATCGATATTCTTATGCAGTATTTTGTCTACTTCATTTTGTGGATGGAACCCATAATTTGTAAAAGGAAGTCGTTTTGTCAAATTTATCAAAGTTTCAACAAACTAAGATGCTTATATTTGTAAATGCATTGACCAAGTGATAAAAAAATAAGGCTCATGAATATAAAAAAAAGGCCCTTCATTAAATACGATGAGCTGCGACTTTTATGTTTAGCTACAAAAGTTGTGTGTCACAAATATCTATTTTTCTTTTCATTTGTGAAATTTTCTTAACTGCAATTTCTAATAGTTTTCTTAACATGAGTTACGTGATTGTTGCGTATGTCATCCATGTTCATAAGGTTGTTCCATGCGTCATCAAAATAATTTTGAGTCTCACTCTTGTCTTGATTGTCTTGTCCATTTCTTTTGCACTTCTTTGCTGCAGATTCCTTCTCTGAGATTGAAGACTCTTTTTCTTTTCTTCAATTTCTTTTCTACACCTCAAACTTTAAAATTTAATAAATTCTTTTTTATAAAAATAATACAATTGTCGTGGTGCCTTAAATGAGGGTTAAAGTTACAGTTGTGTAACTAGGGAATATAGTGAAGTTCAAAGAATGAAAATAATGTCTTATAGAAATAATTCAAGGCAAGAGTACATACATAAGATCCAATATGGCATAACCCTTTCCCCTACCCCTTATATTTTGGAAGTGTTTCTTTTTATTCGAAGTTATTTTTAAAATGTAAATCTAGAATGTAGTAAATTAATTTGTGTTTTCCTAATCAATTTGAGAAAAATAATTTTATCACTATTAAAGCAAAATTTGTTACTCGGTTAAACATTCAAAAAGTAAATAGCCAATAATTAAGCTTAATTTTGAAAAACCATAACTACTATACTACACAAAAGTCCTTGTGTTTTCTTAATAGCTTGACCTAACACTTCAACTCTCTAAATAACTAATTATGGTTTTCTAGAAAGATGGCCAATATGACTATAATTATCAAAGAAAATTCATGTCATGTAACAACTTAACATTGACTCGATTATTACATTGGTTACTGGCTGAATATCTACTTTCAAGTTTTCAAAACCTTCCAAAATATATCTTCTTACATCCCCAATAGATCGACACATACTACGTTTGCTCTCATGGAAGTAAAACTACAATCCAAGAAGAATTTCCTTAATTTTCATATAAAAATTACATTATAAAGTAATTAAAATCACAATATTACCAAATAAATAATAAAAAGAATCACAAGCACGTTTGATAATTTTGGATAAGTACAAAACAAACGATACCTTAATTATTATTATTTAAAGACATAAGAAATGGGAAATTAAGTGCAACTAAATTCTAACTCGATTGGCAATGATTATCACTAAATCTTTATTGTCAAGTATGACATAAAAAGTAAAACATGTCGAAGGTTCATTTAAAACCTTCATTGTAAACAGTAAATATTGTTAGATAAATAGATAAATGTGAGTGTTATTTAGTGAAGAAGTAAGACTCAATATTCAAATAAATGGAAAAAAATTATAAAAAGAACTTATATTACCGTTTCACATTTTCCATTTTGACGTTGTCTCCTTTCAGCTTTCCATCCATGCAGCATGTCATAATATTTGCAATTAAGTCCATATGAATCACTTGCCTTGTCTTCATTTTATTATTTGTTTTCATAATGAAGTATTATAATAGTTAGGCCTCTTAATATACTAAACATCCTATTTACAACTATTTACTATAATAACCATATTTTTTAGAACTGATTTTTCATGTTATGTTGTATTATATGTCCTTTTTTTACAATATTTCACTATACTAATAATAAAATAGCCAGAAAAATGAAGCTACTATACAAATGTCAAACAATATTAGTGTCTTTTAAATAGAAATAATCTTAGTAATCAAATGTAACCTTTTTTAGTTTAATTGTGTAAAGGTTTGTTGCACCTTTACAAGATTCAATGTCAAAGTCAACCACATTATTTGCTATGACTTTGGAAGCAACTAGACTTCTCTTCCTCCTACCCAGTTTTTGGGGTACTATGATTGTTCCCACATCATTCTGCAAATAAGAAAATATGTTAAAGTTTTGTTACTATAAATTAAAAAAAATGAGATTCTATAGTTAAATTATTTAAAATATATAAATTTTATCATTTTACAGAAGTAGAAGTAAAAAAATCAAGGTTACATCAATCTAAGTAAGGGAGAAAGATTTTTGCTTAACAACAAACTAACAGAATTGAATATCATGGTAGAATTGCTATAAAGTTCAAGTGTGTCAATATTCAGTTCTTTCTACACCTATAATTTTTCTTTTTCATATCTAATAAAAGACACTAGAAATCTCCTTCTCACTTCGACAATCATATTTCAGAAAACAAAATAATTTTTAAACACAAATTATTCTCAACAATCAACAAAAAGAGACCATATTTATAAGTACTATTCTATATGCTCGAAGAATTTCTGCTTCTTAACAAATAGGTATAAGAAAACATGAATCTCCCTCGATTGATTTAATATTTAATGCAAGAAAATTAAAATCAATTATTAAATAATAAGATTCCGCCAAATGTTCTATCATATTAAATAGTTGGCTTACTAACTGAAAACATATCCAATATTTTATATAAATAATTATAGAGAAAATCAATAGTTACAAATATCGAATATTCTTTATAAATAGGCCATTTTGAGAAAAGTTTACAAATATTAAAATACTAGTTTACTAGATTATCTATTAAATTGATTCTTCTAATTTTGCATTAGTATTAAACTTGATCTCATGATATACATTTAGATGCTGATGAGTCCACAAATTGGACTCATTTAGGGCTTTATTTTGATAGAAATAGTGCCCTCATATGCTTACTTTGTCTCAATATATGATGAAAACTCTTAAGTTTCAGGTATTTGAAGTTTTAGTGAAAGCATGGACACTTAGGCGCAAAAAGGAACAAAAAGGCTGAAAAGAATGAAGAAGCTAAAGCCTGAGCATCGTCAAGCACACTTGGCATTCACCGAAGGGATGCACTCCGCCCTTTGTTCCAGTACGCGAAGCCCAGAAGGAGAAGGATCAAAAAGGCGATGAAAGGAGCAGTCGGTGCTTCGCCGAATAGTTCCGCGGAGCAGTACTATACCGCCCAATGGTCCAGAACATGAAGATGCTGAAGGCAAGCATGGAACGGCGATGAAATAGAAGAAGGGCATGTCACCGAGTCATTTGGCGATATCGACTAACCTCGCCGAGCGATCCACCAACACTAATATTTGAAGTCTACAAATACTAAACTCTTTATTAATTTTTGAGAGTCGAATTATTAATATAATTTTCAGAATTGAATAGTACTTTTTAGTATATTTTTCTCTAAAGTTTGGAGAGAGACTTGAAGAAAGAAGGATTTCATCTTCCCCAAGTTGGAAATGGGTCTTCTCCATTCTTATTCCTTTGCTTAAATCAAGGTTTAATTCCTTATACCCATTTGATTTTATTATCATTTTAGGTGTATTTTGTTATTTCTTGATGTGTGGCTAAAAACCCCCATTCTTGGGGTGTGATTTAGCAAATATGTGTTGATATTGTTGTTGGGTCTTGCTTGCTTATAGGTTAGATGTATTTTAATGGTGATTTCACCTAGTGGTTGTGGTTTAATTTAATGGGTTTGTAGTTGGAAATACAAAATGACCCATGTGTTTTCGGCTTGCCCGAGAGGGAGGTCACGAAACCAAGACCACTAGACTGTTAGCCTAAGGAGTGGGTCGACATGAGGTTCAGCCCGAGAGGGTGAGCCCTAGTCCCATATCCTAATACTCAGCTTGAGAGAGTGAGTGGGGTAAGGCATAGGTTGGCTTTATGCGGTAAATGGGTGTCCAAATGGAACGCATTTGAAACGGGGTAAGTTGCCCGAGATGGAACTTATTTCCATCTAAAGCTTAGCTTAGTCACTATTATCTTGGAAAATTCCTATTGAAAGCATGTATCCAACGATGTATCTCAACTTGTATTGCGGTCACACCCCAAGAACTTTTCCCCATACTTTATTTTATTGTTATTTTTGTTGTTTTTACTACTTGTGACAAAACCCCCAATTGATATATGATACTTTCGTGTCACCCTCTTTAATTTACTATGTTTTTACTCGTTAATGTCTTTAGTTACGACTAATTACAGCTAAACTTTATTTTTCTATTAATTCTGAAAACCACTCCCTTGGGACACGACCCCAACCTTTAGTTGAATTACTATATTATCGACGATCGTAGACACTTATACCGTAGGTTAGTGTCGTTGGTCACGATAAGCATCAGATGGGAATGAACATTTTAAATATGAATACAAATTAATATTCCCAACTCTATTAATATAAAACTTAGGTAAAAAGTTTGATATAACCCTCAACATTGCGAATTAGTATTGATATACCCCCTCGTTAATAAAACAGGACCACATATACTCTTACTTTACACAAATAAGTAGATATACCCTTTTCGATGGAAGTAACCAAAAAAAATAATCTTGAATTCCTAGTAAAATAAAATCTATAGAGAAGAGTATTTGACCTATCTAACAAAGATCAAGGGTATGTCTGATCGAGTATACAACGTAATTTTTGTTTTAAAGAAAAATATATGAGGACAAAGACTTATTGCCACAAACATCAAGTGTTATTAAATGCCCCCAAATTCTCCAACGAGGGAAGGAGAATAGAATGAAATTAAAGATAAAATAGGAAAATTAGAGCTTTTGACATGATAATAAATAAGGAATAAAGTTGTAGAAATCTTTCTTGTATTGGCTGACTTGATATAGGAGTGGGGGCTAGTATGAATTTTGTGTTATCGATTTGATTATGTAGAACCTGTAAATAATACATATAATTTTTAATCATTTAAGAAGAAAATATTTAAAATAATTATTCTCTTTTGAATCTATTCCTTAATTTTGATTCATTGAAAAAAAAAAGTGTTTTATCAAATTTTATTAACTCTTTTGCTTTCTCAATTGTCAATACTAAAGTGTTTTAACAATTTTCAATAATAAAGAAACAATAAAGTAAAAAAATATTAAAACATAATAATTAATGAATAGTTTTCATAAAATAATAAAAAGAATTTATGTATCTTCGAAAAACAAACATAAAAACATAACCCAAAATTGCTCAAATGATTCATGCATCTCAAAGAACAAATTAAAAAATATTGAGTGAATATCTTAGTTAAATGGAACCGTACCACAACTTGAGCAGCACTAATTATTGGCACATACATAACTATTTCGCGACAAGTGTTAATTTCAAGATTTGAGGAAGCCATGTATATATGGAGATGTAAAGAAATAAAATTTATTCAAGACAAATCTCAAGAACGAGAGGTGAGAAGATTATGGCTTGAGGATTAAGTAGCGAGGTGTATATATAGATAATCAAAATTGGAAGAGACAAAATTTTATTAAATACAAATGAGGTTACAATTAATATAATCATTTATGTTGAATATGCTCTCTTGAAAATATGATAATTGTATTCTCCATATTTGGACTTTTTTTAAAATTGAAATCTGGTCAATTTCTTATTTATTGCTTTAGCATGTATATAATATGACAATTTATCATAATTTATCTTTTTATGTGAACATTTCTAATAGGGTAAGATACACTTGTTGCCCATTTTTGAGATTATTAATAATCAAAATTTTAAAGTTGAACTTTAAGTATCTCACATTTGGTTCCTTCACAACATTCACTTTAGATACACTATAACTTTTAGACTGTTAAGTTCGTATGATTTATAGGTTAATATATACTAGTTGAGTTGAATTTCACTTAAACTCAAATTATTAATTTTTTATATATATTTATGAAATTCGTAACGACTTAGAACGTATAATTTCCAATAAATATTTTGATGCATGAAGAACGCAAAACACTTTATAAAATAAGCACGTGTTGTGTCAAAGATAATATGGAATTATATCTTCTCCAAAGGTATTAGTACAATCAATGTTCAAATGATTCTTGGCTTAACACTATGAAGGAGAATTAATATAATAGATTGAGATGGTTATAAACCACAAGCGATTGACTCAAAATGTAAGCAACTAGAATTAATTATGAAAGAATTGAGTGTCGATCAACAATAATTTATCAATGAGAGGAGTTAAGTCAATATTGAAATTACTACCATAATCAAGCTTCTGAACTTGAAGGGTCTAGTCAAAGCTCTAGCTGGTAATGATCTTAATCAGAAATTAATGAACTTATGGGCACTTGCAAGTCACTTGAGATATCCAGAGTTAGTCAAACTACCACCCTTTCTGAGGTTGTTCCTAGTGTAACTTTCTAGAGAAACAACAATATGGTTGTAACACCTCACAAATCTAGTCTTAGAATGTCACCACCCGAAGTCGGGCCATGATGGCATCCACTACAATCCATCGACTGGATAAGCCTAAACATAAGACACAAAATGGGGAAGACATAATCTAAGTAGAACATATGCAATACAAGCGGAAAGACATGAATAAAGTATATAGAAAGAAGGGCCATACCATATATTTATATATGCAGTACAATACAAAATATATAAAATAGGACCAAAAGTCACCAAAATACAAACTAACACAAGATACCAATCCCCGGGACTTGGTGTCACCTATAGAGGAGCTACTATGGACATAACGTCATATATATATACAGAGAATTAACTAATCCAAAATACAAAATGAAAGTCACTACAAAAGGAGGACAACAAAAAGTATCTCAATGGTGGGAGCTAACCAAAATCCAAGTCTGGAACGGCCACGGTAGATCCAAATGCTCGCTACTGAGGGTGGCTCGAACAGGGAGCTGCATCACAAAAGATGCAAAAGTGCAATATGAGTACCAAACATAGGGTACTCAATACCATCATGGGTCGATCGAGCTCAAAAAGATCAAATATAAGTAAAAAGCACGATGAACTAACAAGGTAAGGGCAAGCTAAGGAAAAAACAAGATAATAAAGGAGAATATGTAAGATAGTATCAACAACCAATAAGAATACACAAAAACCAAAAAACCAACACACTTAAAGGTAACTCATGCAATGCTTCAATGTCAATTTCCAAACAAGGATATATCATAAGCCTGGAAGATACATCAAGCTGCCTGGAGTAGTACCTCAAGCTAAATCGTGAGCTAATAACCTGAATATATGTATCAGAGGGCCACTCGATATGGCACGTCGAGTTTACCCATAACCAAGATATTTACGGGCTGCCCGAAATGATGCTTCAAGTTGATCAACAACGTAAAGCAAAAGTAAATTATAGCCCAACCAAGCTACTGGGCTGCCCGGAATCATACATCAAGCAATTAGGAATATGAGCAGCTAAAACATACGAAAAATCAAATACAGGGCTTTTTACCACTTTTATTCCACACAAGTCTCAAGGACTTCCAACTTATTAAGAATAACCTCCTTTTTGACAAAAAAGTCATTCCTTTCTTAAAATTCATGCAAATAGAAACTCCACAGAAGCATAATAACAATTAAGTCATGGCATACACACAAAATCGGGAAGAATACCTGTCACATCACAAGAGTACTAAACTGGGACTCCTGCTAATTCAGGATCACAACCCTAGGCCAAATTTCAATAACAACCAATGAAGAAGCACAACTCACGGATATACATACCATCAGTCAAACTAACCCAAAACAATCAAACACCACGCTACCCTATGTTTGATGCCACCTAGGACCAAGGTCTTAGGATACTACTCACACAAGGATCTCCTAAACTGAAGCCTCTACGACTAGACTTAAGCTAAACCAACTAACTTATGTCCATAACTACCCAAGGATCAATAAAGCTCAACAACTTACCAGCTAAACCTAAATCATGCGATGCTACCCAATTATACTCAACCTAAATAAGCCAAGTCTAAGAGAAAGGAAGCCATGACCTACATCAAGGCCGAAAACAATAAACAAACTATGACTCTGGTGCTTTTCCCTTCCAAAGATCCTCAGATTGTTACCAAGATATCAAGAAAACAATGAGCAAGTTAATATGAGTCCAACGATACCCATATCACTAACTCGAAAAAATAGCCCATAAATTGGGCCTTAAACAGCCCATTAATTGGGCCTTAAACAGCCCATTAATTGACACAACCCAAATAGGAAAGGAAAACCATCATATTGTCCTCATTGCGATAATGATCAGAACCCCAAAAGATTGGCGCCAACGGGACTCAATTCAGACCTTAAATGGCCAGAATACAATACTTTCAAGTTAAGAATTTAAGGAATTTGATGTCAAAAACGAAATTGGATTATGAAATTAATGACATAAAAGCGTAGAGGATATGGAAAGGAAGAGAATTACCTTTGAAGCGTATAAATTGGCCAAGAAATGCTCCAAATCACCTCAAAAGGAGCTCACAAAGAGTTGGGTTTCTTTGTGGAGAGAAATAATGAAATGAGGGATTTTAACCCAGCGATCTTCGCAAAAGAAAACCAAAGTTTGCTTAAGCTAACTTCGCTTAAGGAGCCAAAAGGTCGAAAAAGCAAGAGTCTGTCTAAGAGGCGCCCTTCGCTTACAAGGCCTTCCCAAAAGCCAAGGCTGGGTCGCTTAACCGACCCCCACTCCTCTGACGCCCTTCGCTTAAGTGACCAATAGTTTTCTTAACTCGTCACACCATACACCAGCAAAATTTTAGGAAAAAGTCTAAGTGCTCAAATCTTCAAATAAGGCCTCGAAATTCATTCGAGGTACAAACGTTGCAAACCAAAAGTGCAAACCATTTGGAAATAACATTTCGGACTCAACAAAACAGACGAAACAATAGTCCGAGGTTGTTTCATCAAAATGTTGACCAAAGTCAACACTTTAACAAAGAAAACACCACAGAGCACCAAGAACCTAAAAACTAACCTAGCACCCTCGTAACTAAAAGCAAAGGATGTTCTAGACCAAACTCGGCATTCCAAAGCTAACCGCGCTGACATAGTTTGATTTTGAGCATGTTTACCATTTTAAGCAAAACTCAAAAGCCATAACACTTAATTGCACCAACTCAAAACAAAATCTTAAAAACACAAACCAATCATCACTATAGACCAAAATAATCCTTTTGGAGCTGGTGGAACTGGCAGAATTCTGATCCGACATCAAAATCTCAGAATGTAGACTAAAGTCAATTATTTCAAGTATAAAGCTTTTAAAACTCAAAACTTACACCAAACTCAATCGAACAGCTCTAGGAGTATGCCACCAAACCCAGCTCCACACACAAGATATATAAAAGCTATAAGAAGGGGTAAAATAGAAAAAGCACATAGAGAACATAGAAATGACCCCGAGGGTCATTACAACAAATACGATTAACAGGACATTTGTCCGTGAAAGTAAAACAAAGGCAATACCTAAAGGATCAAAGAGATCAAGATATCGGGTCTGTATATCAAGCTTGGTCTCCTTAGTAGCCTCTTCGACCAGACGGTGCCTCCTCGACCAAATGGTGCCTCCATTTAACCTTCACTGATGGGATCTCCTTAGACCGCAACGTTCTAACCTGCCTGTCCAAAATGGCCACAGGCTCCTCCTTAAAACTCAAAGTCTCATCAAGCTGAACCAACTTCCACCAAAGCATGTGAGACTCATCAGGAACATACCGCCTCAACATAGAGACATGAAACACTTGCTAAACACTAGAAAGAGTTGGAGGTAAGGATATCTCATAAGCCACCTCTGACCTCCCTTAGAATCTCATAAAGATCAATAAACATGGGACTAAGCTTTTCCCTCCTCCAAAACCTCATCACGCCTTTCATAGGCAACACCCAAAAGAACCCACGATCACCTACGAATAACTCTAAAGGTCACAGTCTTCGATTCGCATGGCTATTCTGCCTACTCTGGGTAGTATAGAGTAGCTCCTGGATCACAAAGACGCTATCCATAGAATCTCTTAATATGTCGGTGCCCCATGGACTAACCTCAAAAGCATTAAACCAGGACACTGGAGAAATACATCTCCCACTAAACCATCGGGCTTTGCGGGCACCTACTCTAACAGCTAAATAGGAGAACCCTTGATTCCCAAACGGTTAAAACATTCAGAAGATTAAGAAAACTGGATATAAAAGGAATATCATGGGATTTTTATATTATAAGGAGTCCAAACAATCCAAAGCTATATTTGCAAAATAAATAATAGCCCAGGCATATGGCCTAAACAGGTACAATAGCTTCTAAGACTACACGATATAAAATACAGTACTAATGACACAGCTTCCACCATAGGGAATGAAGAGTAAAAGTTGTTGGATATTGTCTTCGTCTTGACCTATGAAACATCACTGACAATGTAACCACACTATGTCAAAAGGTATAGCAAGAGTAGTATCAGTACAAACCACAGGTACTGGTAGGCATAATCGGTCAACGCACTGCCCACCGCATAATATAAAGAAATCAACCTGTAGGAAATATGCAATAAGACAGTACAGCCCTAAACCTTTATTCTCTTGCCTTTACCATTCCCGTATACCTTAAATATACTAGTACACTTGACTCTAACCCCTAGTCTATCACCCTGCTCGCTCTTGATCATAACTTAACCACTCTATCTCATAGAGGAGTTCCTGACTACAACTACTACAAACCCAACTAACCACTTACGACATGCCCTCACTTTTTCTGCGTCACAATTCAGCCATTGACCACATGGTATACTCTATCAAAACTTGCTAATCATTTCAAATACGAATCCCCTTCCTAAGGTAGGACCTAACTACTTTTGGCATCATGAACACTACCCCACTTCTCATTATTTAAGAACATAGCCAGCCCCTCTTACAATAGCCAATAATAACACCTGGATCCTCGGTCTAAACTTACTAGACTTCATACCGATTGGGCCTGATCATTCTAGTTAATTCCAGTAAATGAGATATAAACAATTAATCACAACATAGTAAACACACATATACAAGATGCATAATTAAATTATTATTTTACGAGTAATCTAAAATTTCCCAATATCGATGATAGATAAATATGGATATAGTAATCACAAGTGGTTCTCTCAAGGAACCCATACCCAAACTATGAGTTTTTCAGAACGTGACACCCGATCTAATATATATGTGTCAGAACGTGAACCCAATCTAATATAAATGTCAGAACCTAACACCCGATCCAATATATGTGTCGAAATATGTTACCCGATCCAATGTACGTGTTGGAACGTGACACCCGATCAAGTCAGCACAACCAAAGCCATAATCACAACCATAATGAACAATTCATATAGTCACATAGTTAAGTAAAATGTTCATGGCATGTAATTATCCATACTTAGTCGTTCCATTAGGTTTGATTCTTGTTTCTCTATTCCCATACATGTACGCATACAATAGGGACATTAACAATCATATATAACACGAACAGAAGGTCGAACTGTCACCTAACCTTCGTTCACATGATAAGGCTTTTCCCATGATACCTATCATATTTAATAACTAGGGTACATGTACAACCGTCCCTTTTTCCATGCCCGAAGGCCTAAACATAAATTATACCGTCAATTAGCAATATATTATGCAGTAAGCACAAATTTATGACTATTCAATTGAGTAAGCCTAGCCTGCTGTACTCCAGCTATAGAGGGATTGTAGCTCCAATTTTGGCTACCGAAAAATGAGATGGTGAATTTGGCCAAAAATAAGCAAGTTGTCATCAACCTTGATCTAGAAATCTATTTCTCCTTCCTTCCCAAGCGTAGAGCAGCCTTTTGAGAGTTTATGGTGGGTGATCCTTGCCTCTTTTTGACACTTAGGAAAAAAGTAGAAAATAAGACTTTGCCTTATTAAGTTCTGCCCCCCGTCCAACCCGCCCTGGCGCTCCCCTCCCGCTGGGGCGCCGCCACCGTAGAGGCATCATTTCGCTATGGCGGGACAGTGAGGCTTAGCTACGCATGATGTTTTTGCCCTTCTTAAGTAATGATGGTTCGGGTCATTACAATAGATACCAATTTACCCCTCATTCGTCCCTACACGACCAGAGGAGGAGTAAGCACAAATTTATTTTAAGTACTTCGAAACTAACGGATCGGCCCATCATGGGATAAGGAAAGATGGTGGTTCCCAAGGTCTACACAAAGAAAGGATCTTTGTCCACAGAACCGGCTAAGGAAATGAGGAAACTCATAGAGAAAGAGCGACGCGTCAACTTAACTAACCTGACCCCGCTAGAGCGGTAGGTTTCCCGCTGAGGAAGGGCCGCTGTGGCAGGACCCTTCTCACAGTGGCGGGAAATCAAGAATAGTTTAGAAAGGGAAAAGGGGAATGATTTCCCCATTTCCTCCCCTACTCACTTCCAAAACACCAAAACTCTCTCAATGGCTTTGCTCCGAATGTCAATCTCAAGGTAATTTTCTTACTCCCTACTCTATTTACTTCAATACTTGCCATAACAACAATTGTATGAAAGGAATCAGTTGAGTTGAATGGCCTTGGGGTAGTTTTCAAAATGCTTACATGGGTTGCTTGATTCAATAAGAAAAACGTAGCATGGACACTTCCTTTACGTTCACAACCTTCTGAGCATAAGGATTTCATGATAAAATAGCCAAAATGGTTCCAAAATGGGTGGGGGAAGGTGAATAGTTTATTGGTGTAAAACTTGAATTCGGGCACCATTTAGTGGTTGAATTGCTAAGATATTTGCATAATTAGGTACTAGGCTACTCTAGGAACACTGATTTGGTAAAATGTTGTTAAAAACGTTGTTTTGGGGTGAAGGGGCGCTATGATCACGCCCTGAAGTTCGTCCTAGCGGCCTTCATCCCGTTATGGCAACCTTCATTCTGCCGTGGTGGGGCCGCTCTGGCAAGATCCTGGCCGCTCTAGCTTGATCTAGCGGAACAGTGGCCTTTTTCCACTTCAAATAGATTTTTTTTTTATTTTCTTTCCCCGGGATTGACTAATTCCATGAATTCCTAATGTGTACCTTTCATGAAATATGCAGCCTTGTTTACTATGGCCGGAATCAATGAGGAAAAATTGCCTTTTGTCCAATTCCCCATGTTGCAAGTCAGGAGAGAAACCATGATCACCGGAATACCAAATTCTTATGCGAGAGGGGTTTCCACTTTCTGGGTTTAGAGGAGAAAGAACCCGCATTCCATGCCAAGCTGATGGAGTTTGGGCAGGGTCCACTAACCAAGGCTCCCCTTGCCGCGCACTCCAACTAGGTGAGGGAATTATATGCCCTACTCCCTACTGTCCGATGGGACGATCCTCACCCTATATTCTGCATTCGGGAAGTCGACATCCCTATGAGAACTCAGTTCATCAATATGGTGCTCAAGGTGCCGGAGGTCTCCAACTCAAAGTATGAGACCCGACTGAGGGAGATGGATTTGGGTTGGCTGCGGGACACACTTATTGGGGCTGCACCTGGATCAGGTCTACTGGGCTACTACGGAAGACATCACCAGTACTCACTGGTCAATGGATGCCAAGAGGTGGCTTCACCTAGTATCTTAGAGGATCCGCAGGTCGGGCAACCGCACCGACGTGACCTTTCCTCGGACCCTAGTGGTGGCTTGTGCTATGTAGGGGATTGGGCTGAATGTAAGGGCTCAAATCATGTCCGAGTGGAAGATGTTCTACCAAGGGAACAAGAAGACATTCTTCCTGCCGGGACTAGTGACAAGGATGTGCAAGCGGGCGAGGTTGCAACTCCTGGACACTGATGAGGTACTTCCAATGGAACCCCCTTTTCACCCTCTTTTGATCAGGCAGCCCTCCACCTATGGAAGAAAGAGAAGAAAGGTGGACGGACCCGGCAACAATAGAGCAGCGGTTGAGGGGAACGACGAAGGAGAGGATAATGATGAGGCCGACGACACCCTTTCTACCTAGTCTCATCCCTGACTATCTGATGCTCGTGTGGAGGAGGACCTAGCAGCCGTCCGGAGGAAATTTGGAGGCTCTTATGCTAGTACCTCTGATCCGGTTCCACCCTCCACTGCCCTTGAGGTTGAGATGCTCCGCCGCCAGCTGCGATGGGAGAAGAAGATGAATGTAGAGAGGGATCGTCTGATGGTCCGGATGTGGAAGACCCAAGGTCATTTTATCTTTCATCCCCCCAGCAGGAGCTTCCCAGGTTTGAGCTGGAGGAATTTCGGGAGTTCCCCTGGTTGAGTTAGGCGTGGACTGGCAAGATAGCCCCAGAGGACATGGAATCCACCAACGACACTTCCCATTCCCAAGGACCTTGATTTGGTTTTGCCCCTTTTGGGCATGTAACAAACAAAATTTCTATTTTTCTTTTGCTTCTCCTTAAATTTTTGTAAGCACATTGATGCTAGTTTTGCTATTTTTATAGCCTTAATTAATATTAGGTGATTATAACTTATTGTTTTATTGATGAGTACTGGTTAGATTTCAGAAATTAGTCCATGCACGATTCGGAGTCCATAGGTGAAACAAGGGAAAAACAGGGGAGACAAGGCTAAGATTCTGTCTCGCCCTGTCCTGCTCTGTTGGTCTCGCCCTGGCGGGAATGATCCCGCCCCAACGGCTCCGACGGGACCAGTTTCCTAGACAATACTTTATGGGGGTTCTCCCTATTTCTAGAGTTTTTCTTTAACTCCCAGGGCTATAATTAAGCATTTAGGATAAGTCTCTTAGCTAGGATAGGTATTGTCCACCTTAAGTCAACCCAGCGGTATACACACTAGAACCCTTTCCCACTAATCTAACACAACAAGCATGGACATCCTAAGAATATGCCTATTAATCACACAGTTTTTAATTGGTTGCAAAACTTGTCAAGGGAACCTTGCATAACTACAAATTTCTCTATTATGCATTAATAGCCCTTTTTCTTACATGGTTCCCGACCCATCCCGACTGCCCTGAAACCGGAGTTTCCCTATAGTCACAAGTTCGTTCTTTTCCCTTACCCTCTTTATCAATGGTAAGTCTATGCTCACTAACAGTTGCATTCCCTCTTATAAGTATATCATGTCACACATCTAGAATTCATTTAAGGATCAAATTGTAGCATTCAAGCAAGTACACTTCACACACCAATAGTTATTCAGACAATCACTATGCACATAAGAAAAATTTCTAGCTACATCACACAGGAAAGTCAAAAATTCATCAACTGAATTCATTCCATGGATGACCATTAGTTGATCGTTCTTGCACTTATACCACCTCTAAGGCTAGATACCAATATGAACCTTCTCGGTTCCAATTTACCTTGCTTGTGTCCCTTTAACTGTGACTATGACATTCAATTCACCTTTTTGAGATACCAATTGGACTCAACCCATACCACAAGCGACAACCCGTACAAAAGGAGCGAAGAAATGGAAGAACTTCCTAGAATTCTTCACAGCTTCCTGAAGATTAGATGTGGACGTCAACACACCAATCCACATGAGTCTATTCCATATTTACTCTTGTAATGGGAGACTGGCAACCTTGGCTTTGATACCAATTTGTCACGACCCAATCCACTGAGCCGTGCAGGAACCTACTCTAACACCTAAGTAGGAGAACCCTTCATTACCAAATGGCTATAAACGTGCGGAAGATTAAGAAAACTTGGGATAAAAGGAATTTCATGGGATTTTTATTTAATAAGGAGTTTAAACAATCCAAAGTTATATATGCAAAATAAATAACACCCCAGGGAACTGGTCTAAACAGGTACAAGAGCTTCTAAGGCTACATGATATAAAATATAGTACTAATGACACAACTCCCACCACATGGAAGGAAGAGTAGAAGCTGTTGGAGAATGTCTTCGTCTTAACCTATGAAACATCACTAACCCTGCAACCAAACTATTGCAAAATACATAGCAGCAGTAGTACCAGTACAAACCACACGTATTGGTAGGCATCATCGGTCAACCCGATGCCCACAGCTTTATATAAAGAAATCAACCAGCAGGAAACATCCAATGAGACAGTACACCCCTCAACATTTATCCTCTTGCCTTTACCATTCCCGTATACCTTAAACATACTAGTACACTTCACTCTAACCCCCTATTCTATCATCCTGCTTGCTCTGTTCTTGATCATAGCCTAACCACTCTATCTCATAGAGGAGTTCCCGACTACAACTACTACAAACCCGACTAACCACTTACGACATGCCCTCACATCTTCTTCGTCACAATTCAGCCCTTGACCACATGGTATACTCTCTCAAGACTCGCTAATCATTTCAAATATGAATCCCCTTCCCAAGGTAGGACCTAACTACTTTTGGCATCATGAACACTACCCCACTTCTCATTATTAAGGAACACAGCCAACCCCTCTTACAATAGCCAATAATAATACTTGGACCCTCAGTCTCAACTTACCAGACCTCATACCGATTGGGCCTAATCATTTTAAGTTAAATCCAGTAAATGAGATATAAACAATTAATCAAAACACTTTAAACATACATATACATGATATATAATTCAATTATCATTTTAAGAGAAACCTACAATTTCCTAATATCGATGACAGGGAAATATGGATATAGTAATCACAAGTGGTTCTCTCAAGGAACCCACACCCAAACTTTTAGTGTGTCGGAACGTGACACCAGATCCAATATAGATGTGTCGGAACGTGACACTCGGTCGAATATATGTGTTGGAACGTGACACCCAATCCAATGTTTGTGTCGGAACGTGATACTCGATCCAATGTAAATGTCATAACGTGACATTCGATCCAGTCAACACAACGACAACCATAATCACACCCATAATGAATAATTCATATAGTCACATAGTCATGTAATAGGTTTATGTCATGTAATCATCCATACTTAGTTATTTCATTAGGTTCGATTCTTGTGTCTCTATTCCCATACATGTACGCATACAATAGGGCCATTAAGAATTATATATAACACAGATGAAAGGTCGAACTATCTCCAAACCTTAGTTCACATGATAAGGCTTTTCCCCATCATACACATCATATTTAACAACTAGGGTACATGTACAACCATCCATTTTTCCATGCCCAAAGGCCTAAACAGGAATTATACCATCAATTAGCAATATATTACGCAGTGAGCACGAATTTACAACTATTCAATTGAGTAAACCTAGACTACCTGGGTGCCAAACATCTGCAGAGGGATTTTAGCTTCAATCCTTGCCTTCAGACAACCAGTCGGTGGATTTGGTTGGAAATCAATGAGTTACTATCAACCTTGCGCTAGAAATCTATTTCTCTTTCCTTCCCAAGTCTAGAGCAGCCTTTTGAGGGTTTCTAGGATGATCCTTGCCTTTTTTTGACACTTGTTGAAAAATGAGAAAATAAGACTTCGCGTCATTAAGTTCTTCCCCCATCCAACCCACTCTGGTGCTCCCCTCCCGCTGGGGCACCACCGCCGTAGCAGCATCATCCCGCTATAGCAGGATAGTAGGGCCCAACTACTCACGATGTTTTTGCCCTTTTTAGGTAACGACAATTCAGGTCGTTACATGCAAGAATGCTGATCTATATGTCGGTCTAGCGAGGGTGGAGGCTAAGACATCAAACGTTGCTATCAGATGTACGATTCTTTTATGCCATCAACCCGCCATAGATTTATTTGATTCAGGCTCTACTTTTGCAAATGTATCAATGTATTATGCTTCCCGTTAGAGTATGAGTGTAAAGACCTTCGCAGCGCCATTGTGTGTTTTGACCCCGGTGCATGAGTCTTTAGTAGTTGATCAAGTGTTTTGATGTTGTTTGGCGACTATCCAAGGGCATGACACCTGGGCATACCTTATATTGTTTGATCTCTTTCATTTTGATACAATTCTGGCCTGGATTTTTTTTTCCCTTATATCGCGGTATTGGATTATTTTCCTAAGACTTTTACCCTAGACATGCCTGGTATTCCTTTTTTGGTATGGCAGGGGTCTCGTATTCAGATAACAATAGGGGTTATCTTATTTATTCTAGCTCAGAGATTAATGGCTAGTGTGTGTCTAGCTTATTGGCTTATGTATAGGATGTGATTAGGGAGGTTCCTTCTATTGATTAAATCCATGTTCTTCGTGAGCAGTGGGTGTTTTACCTACTGACTTACCGAGCCTTCCCTTTGAGTGTGATATTGAATTTTCTATTGACCTTGAAGCAGGCACTCATCCTATATCTATTCCGCCTTACCCTATGGCCCACAAAGAGCTCAAAGAGTTTAGTGTTCATCTTCAGAATTTCTTGGGTGAGGTATTCATGCGGCCTAAATGCAAGCTAACCTCTATAGATTGATTTCTTGACGATTTTGTTTTTTATTAAAAGAGCTCCGGAGGTTTGGTTTTTCCTATTTCTTAAAATTTATTTTTCACAATCTAACCTCTGGAGGTCTGGTTTTTAAATGAAAAGTAATTTTGAGGAATATAAATTTTTTTTAAAATTCAACAAAAGAATTGCTCGGGTATGTTATAAAATCAAGTGAGTGAATTTATTTAATTTAGGTTGGAGTAAAAAATAGGACCAACAATAAAATAGCACGTAAAATTTACATATAATTTAATGCAGTGTTGACAATAAGTCAAGAGATATGCCTGAGCCTAAAATGTAAGTAGATGGGTATTTCTAACAAAATAGAAGGATATCAACTATGTTTTGTACTTTTGTGATAATATAAGTCTAATTTCAACCTTTTTCTGGATAAACTAACATATCTATAAAGTCTATGAGTAAAGAAATTTTCGCTGAAGTCGAAAATTGATCTGCAAATTACGAATATTTAAAAAATAACAAGTTTTACTTGCCTTAAAGTAGGAAGGAGAATTGGTGTTTCTAATAGAGACATTAAAAAAAAATCTTTCCACAAATAGAAAGATATGAGCTCTAAGTGACATAGGCATAAATACAAAAGC
Source organism: Solanum megistacrolobum (assembly GCA_029582645.1). Lineage (NCBI taxonomy): Eukaryota > Viridiplantae > Streptophyta > Magnoliopsida > Solanales > Solanaceae > Solanum > Solanum megistacrolobum. The sequence goes on from JAJOON010005938.1 coordinate 23,632, forward strand.
ATACGTTAAACTGATTTTTAAATCAATATGAAACTAAATCGGAAAGATACATTAAACTATCTTTTTATATAAAGATGAAACTAATCAATTGTTCAATACATAAGATCTAAATTGAACTTAGAAAATAAAGAAAAATATTCATGTTTTATCGGTTACAAACAAAAGTAAATAACAATAAATGTGCAAGTACTAATTAAAGAAATCTTGTGAGCTTGTTGAATGTATTAGTTAATGGTTTGCCTAGAGATCTTCATAATGTCAAAATCATATTACCAACTCTTCCATATTTTTGCAAGCTTAAATTCACTATTTCTTTGTCGTCGTCTTATTTACCATTTTCTTCATCAATAAGAATATTTATGCGTACATGGAACAATCTCATTCTCATCAATATTCTCGTGCAGTATTTTGTCAATGGAACCCATAATCTGTAAAAGGAAGTCATTTTGTCAACTTTATCAAAGTTTCAACAAACTTAGATGCTTATATTTGTAAATGCACTAACCAAGTGATAGAAAAATAAGGCTCATGAATATAAAAAAAAGGCCCTTCATTAAATAGGATGAGCTACGACTTTTATGTTTAGCTACAAAAGTTGTGTGTCGCGAATATCTATTTTTTCTTTTCATTTGTGTAATTTTCTTAACAGCAATTTCTAATAATTTTCTTAACATGAGTTACCTGATTATTGTGTATGTCATCCATGTTCATAAGGTTGTTCCATGCAACATCAAAATAATTTTGAGTCTCACTCTTGTCTTGATTGTCTTGCCCATTTCTCTTGCACTTCTTTCCTGCAGATTCCCTCTCTGAGATTGAAGATTCTCCTTTTCTTTTCTTCGACTTCTTTACTACACCTCCAACCTTAAATTTTAATAAATCCTTATTTTATAAAAATAATATAATAGTCATGGTGCCTTAAATGAGGGTTAAAGTTACCGTTGTGTAACTAGGGAATATAGTAAAGTTCAGAGAATGAAAATAATTTCTTATAGAAATAATTCAAGGCAAGAGTACATACATAAGATCCAATGTGGTATAACCCTTTCCCCTACCCCTTATATTTTGGAAGTGTTTCTTTTTTTTAGAAGTGATTTTTAAAATGTAAATCTGGAATGCAGTAAATTAATTTGTGTTTTCCTAATCAATTTGTGAAAAAACAAAATACTTTTATCAATATTAGAGCAAAATTTGGTGCTCGGCTAAACATTCAAAAGGTAAATAGCCAATAATTAAGCTTAATTTTGAAAATCCGTAACTACTATACTACACAAAAGTCCTTGTGTTTTTTTAATAGCTTGACCAAACACTGTAACTCTCTAAATAACTGTTTTCTTGAAAGATGACCAATATGACTATAATTATCAAAAAAAATTCATGTAATGTAACAACTTACCATTGACTCGAATATTACATTGGTTACTGGCTGAACATCTCCTCTCAATTTTTAAAAACCTTCGAAGATATATCTTCTTACATCCCCAATAGATCGACACATACTACGTTTGCTCTCATGGAAGTAAAACAGCAATCCAAGAAGAATTTCCTTAATTTTCATATAGAAAATACATTATAAAGTAATTAAAATCACAATATTATCAAATAAATAATTAAAAAAATCACAAGAAACACGTTTGATATTGTTGAATAAGGACAAAACAAACGATACCTTAATTATTATTGCTTAAAGACATAAGAAAAGGGAAATTAAGTGCAACTAAATTCTTACTTGATTGGCAATGAGTATCACTAAATCATAATTGTCAAGTATGACATAAAAAATAAAACATGTCGAAGGTTCATGTAAAACCTTCATTCTAAACAATATATATTGTTAGATAAATGTGAGTGTTATTTAGTGCAGAAGTAAGACTCAATATCCAAATAAAAGGAAAAAAATTATAAAATAACCTATATTACCGTTTCACATTTTCCATTTTGACGTTGTCTCCTTTCGGCTTTCTATCCATGCAGCAAGTCATAATATTTGCGATTAAGTCCATATGAATCACTTGCCTTGTCTTCATTCTATTATTTGTTTACATAATGAAATATTAAAATAGTTAGGCCTCTTAATATACTAAAAATCCGATTTACAACAATTTACTATAATAACCATATTTTTTAAAACGGATTTTTCATGTTATATTGTATTATACGTCCTTTTTTACAATATTTCACTATACTAATAATAAAATAGCTAGAAAAATGAAGCTACTATAGAAATGTCAAACAATATTAGTGTCTTTTACATAGAAATAATCTTAGTAATCAAATGTACTAACCTTTTTTAGTTTAATTGTGTAAAGGTTTGCTGCACCTTTAGAAGGTATAATTACAAAGTCAACCACATTATTTGCTATGACTTTGGAAGCAACTAGACTTTTCTTCCTCCTACCCAGTTTTTGTGGTACTATGATCGTTCCCACATCATTCTGCAAATAAGAAAATATGTTAAAGTTTTGTTACTATAAATAAAAAAATGAGATTCTATAGTTAAATTATTCAAAATATATAAATTTAATCATTTTATAGAAGTAGAAGTAAAAAAATCAAGGTTACATCAATCTAAGTAAGGGACAAAGATTTTTTCTTAACAACAAACTAACATAATTGAATATTATGGTAGAATTGCTATAAAGTTCAAGTGTATCAATATTCAGTTCTTTTTACACCTATAATTTTCCTTTTTCATATCTAATAAAAGACACTAGAAATCTCCTCCTCACTTTGACAATCATATTTCAAAAAACAAAATAATTTTTAAACACAAATTATTCTCAATAATCAACAAAAAGATACCATATTTATAAGAACTATTCTATATGCTCGAAGAATTTCTGCTTCTTAACAAATAGGTATAAGAAAACATGAATATCCCTCGATTGATTTAATATTTAATGTAAGAAAATTAAAATCAATTATTATATAATAATATTCCGTCAAATGTTCTAAAATATTAAATAGTTGGCTTACTAAGTGAAAACATACCCAATATTTTCTATAGATAATTATAGAGAAAATCAATAGTTACAAATATGGAACATTCAGATTTTTATTTAAATAGTTTATAAATAGGACGTTTTGAGGAAAGTTTACAAATATTAAAATAGTAGTTTACTAGATTTTCTATTAAATTGATTCTTCTAATTTTGCATTAGTATTAAACTTGATCTCATGATATACATTTAGATGTGAATGAACATTTTAAATATGATTACAAATCAATATTCCGAATTCGATTAATATAAAAATTAGGTTAAAAAGCTTGATATAACCCTCAACATTGCGAATTAGTGTTGATATACCCCCTCGTTAATAAAACAGGCCTACATATACTCTTACTTTACACAAATAAGTAGATATACCCTTTTCAATGGAAGTAACCAAAAAAAATAATCTTGAATTCCTAGTAAAATAAAATCTATAGAGAAGGGTATTTGAGCTATCTCACAAAGATCAAGGGTATGTCTGATCTAGTATACAACGTAATTTTAAAAAAAAAAAAAACTATATGAGGACAAAGTCTGATTGCCACAATATCAAGTGTTATTAAATGCCCCCAAGTTCTCCAACGAGGGAGGAAAAATAAATAGAAATTAAAGATAAAATAGGAAACTTAAATCTTTTGACATGATAATAAATAAGGAATAAAGTTGTAGAAATCTTACTTGTATTGGCCGACTTGATATAGGAGCGGGGGCTAGTATTAATTTTGTGTTATCGATTTCGTTTTGTAGAACCTGTAAATAATACATACAATTTTTAATCATTTAAAAAGAAAAAATTAAAAAAAATTATTCTCGTTTGAATCTATTCCCTAATTTTGACTCATTGAAATTAAAAGTGTTTTATCAAATTTTATTAACTCTTTTGCTTTCTCAATTGTCAATACTAAAATGTTTTCAGAGCTATGGATAATGAGAGACTAAGGAAAAAACATATTAGTAGACAGTTAAGAAAAATAAAAAGAAAATTAAAGAAATTATATCCGGAATATAAAAAACTCAATATCACAAAAACTGATAACGACAAATTAGATCAATTAATAGATAATATATCTAAAATAGAAT